>CM056137.1:29771087-29786087 GCA_029620275.1 Acrossocheilus wenchowensis
AACTTTAGGTGCACGCTCGGTGAAACGCGCATAAAAGTAAAGCGTTCTGAAGCCCACTGACGACGCAAAGGGTTCATACTTTTTTCAAAGGCAAAGAGCTGTTTCTGCTCGGTTTCTAACCGAGGACCTTCCGCGTGTTAGGCGAACGTGATGATCACTACACTACAGAAACTCCACAATTTCAAGTCAGTGCCCTTTCGGCGAAAATCCATACCGTAGTCTGCCAAATTCATACCGTAGTCAGCGTAGAGCTGCTGATCAACAGAAGGCCATTCAGACAAATATCTAGGCGAAAATTCATACCGTAGTCTGCCCTACAAGCAGATTGACAATCTGCGTAAATCCAACACAGAACAGGACAGAGTTCCATCGGCGCGATAGTCTGCGGAGAGTTCCTTAAAAATTTGCATCCATCTATCTCGAAATGAAGATCTTTGCTGCGTGGACCACCTGCTTTTCAGACAGCCATTTCAGCACAGATAGAACAAAAGCCTCTGTCTGTTTCCGCCCAGTTTCGAACTGGGGACCTTTCTCGTGTAAGGCGAACGTGATAACCTCTACACTACGGAAACCTTTCCCCAGGGATGGGTCTGAACTTTCCATCGCACGCTTCTTGGAACGCGAATCAAACTGCAGATTGTGTTGTGCTCGCCATTGTTCAAATACCTTCTTTTTTTATCGGCAAACCAAGCATTTTTTCCAGTGCCATGAGGGAATCCTCAGTGGACGTTTCCTTTGTGCTGATTTTTCAGTTGATTACATTATTATTATTATTTTTTTTTTGGATAATGTTATACCATAGATTGGATCTTGGAGTTCACCAGCAACCGGCAAGAGTGTGGGTTAGGTTTAGGTCCAACAATGACTACACTTTCATTTTTGCATCTACTACACCTTTAGAGAGTGTCTTCATGCAACTTGGCCGCAAAGCCTTTTTAGTGTTGAGTTCCTCCTCAACAGAAATTCAATTGAACAGTTGTGAAAAAGACAGCAACTGTTCCCGCCCAGTTTCGAACTGGGGACCTTTCGCGTGTGAGGCGAACGTGATAACCACTACACTACGGAAACCTGCCTGCGTCACGCAGGCCGGCAACTTTAGGTGCACGCTCGGTGAAACGCGCATAAAAGTAAAGCGTTCTGAAGCCCACTGACGACGCAAAGGGTTCATACTTTTTTCAAAGGCAAAGAGCTGTTTCTGCTCGGTTTCTAACCGAGGACCTTCCGCGTGTTAGGCGAACGTGATGATCACTACACTACAGAAACTCCACAATTTCAAGTCAGTGCCCTTTCGGCGAAAATCCATACCGTAGTCTGCCAAATTCATACCGTAGTCAGCGTAGAGCTGCTGATCAACAGAAGGCCATTCAGACAAATATCTAGGCGAAAATTCATACCGTAGTCTGCCCTACAAGCAGATTGACAATCTGCGTAAATCCAACACACAACAGGACAGAGTTCAATCGGCGCGATAGTCTGCGGAGAGTTCCTTAAAAATTTGCATCCATCTATCTCGAAATGAAGATCTTTGCTGGGTGGACCACCTGCTTTTCAGACAGCCATTTCAGCACAGATAGAACAAAAGACTCTGTCTGTTTCCGCCCAGTTTCGAACTGGGGACCTTTCTCGTGTAAGGCGAACGTGATAACCTCTACA
Source organism: Acrossocheilus wenchowensis (assembly GCA_029620275.1). Classification (NCBI taxonomy): domain Eukaryota; kingdom Metazoa; phylum Chordata; class Actinopteri; order Cypriniformes; family Cyprinidae; genus Acrossocheilus; species Acrossocheilus wenchowensis. The sequence goes on from CM056137.1 coordinate 29,772,741, forward strand.
CTACGGAAACCTTTCCCCAGGGATGGGTCTGAACTTTCCATCGCACGCTTCTTGGAACACGAATCAAACTGCAGATTGCGTTGTGCTCGCCATTGTTCAAATACCTTCTTTTTTTATCGGCAAACCAAGCATTTTTTCCAGTGCCATGAGGGAATCCTCAGTGGACGTTTCCTTTGTGCTGATTTTTCAGTTGATTACATTATTATTATTTTTTTTTTTTTTGGATAATGTTATACCATAGATTGGATCTTGGAGTTCACCAGCCACCTGTTCATCCAAAATACCTGGGTAATAGTATCGAGTCTGTCGGCGTGGCAGTTACCGCTGCCTAGTGTGGCTTAATAATCGTCTCCACACCTGTGTAAAGAAAGGCCTTCGTAGCGTACAGCTGCTAATAAACAGAAGGCCACTCAGACAAATATCTTCTTTCGTGTTCCACAGAAGAAAGCCAAGCAGGCTTGGAACGGCAAGAGTGTGGGTTAGGTTTAGGTCCAACAATGACTACACTTTCATTTTTGCATCTACTACACCTTTAGAGAGTGTCTTCATGCAACTTGGCCGCAAAGCCTTTTTAGTGTTGAGTTCCTCCTCAACAGAAAGCCAATTGAACAGTTGTGAAAAAGACAGCAACTGTTCCCGCCCAGTTTCGAACTGGAGACCTTTCGCGTGTGAGGCGAACGTGATAACCACTACACTACGGAAACCTGCCTGAGTTACGCAGGCCGGCAACCTTAGGTGCACGCTCGGTGAAACGCGCATAAAAGTAAAGCATTCTGAAGCCCACTGACGACGCAAAGGGTTCATACTTTTTTCAAAGGCCAAGAGCTGTTTCTGCTCGGTTTCGAACCGAGGACCTTTCGCGTGTTAGGCGAACGTGATGACCACTACACTACAGAAACTCCACAATTCAATTCAGTGCCCTTTCGGCGAAAATCCATACCGTAGTCTGCCAAATTCATACCGTAGTCAGCGTAGAGCTGCTGATCAACAGAAGGCCATTCAGACAAATATCTAGGCGAAAATTCATACCGTAGTCTGCCCTACAAGCAGATTGACAATCTGCGTAAATCCAACACACAACAGGACAGAGTTCAATCGGCGCGATAGTCTGCGGAGAGTTCCTTAAAAATTTGCATTCATCTATCTCGAAATGAAGATCTTTGCTGCGTGGACCACCTGCTTTTCAGACAGCCATTTTAGCACAGATAGAACAAAAGCCTCTGTCTGTTTCCGCCCAGTTTCGAACTGGGGACCTTTCTCGTGTAAGGCGAACGTGAAGGCCACAAGGAAGTACGGCAGAGAGAGAACGAAAGCAAAAGGTTTTGGAAGACACAATTATCGGCACAGGAAGCTAAAACAAAAGGGCCTGCGTGGCGAGACCCCAATGGATTTCGAGGCCATCGCCTTAACCTCTCGGCCACGACTACGCCTGTCTGCGGCCCTCCAGCTCTCTTGGCTGCAGGCGGGCAAGACAGGACACCACCAAGCTTCAGACACAAAAGCCATCTGAAGGACGAGGTGGCTAAAAGGAGCCCGGCGTCTCCGTTGCTCGACGCAAAAAGGCTGCCGTGACCCGGATTCGAACCGGGGTTGCTGCGGCCACAACGCAGAGTACTAACCACTATACGATCACGGCGCGCCACTGTCCAACGGCTGCTAAAAGGGCCAGCGGCGTGTTTGTCCGTTGCAGAGGGGGAGCGCACAAGCGTGCAAGGGACGTGCAAAAAACAGGCACGGAAGCTTCTCCTCAGCGTGCAGGCGAACAACGCAGTCGGCAGGATTCCAACCTGCGTGGGGAGACCCCAATGGATTTCTAGTCCGTCGCCTTAACCACTCGGCCAGGACTACAGGGACCTGCACGTCCTCTGCCCTGTTCTCGTGCAACACTGGCGCCCTAGTCAGCTCCGTCACCCAGCTGAGACTGCAAGCTAGCCCGGCAGCAGACAAAACAGCGGTCTCAAACAGGAGGCCACGTCTCATCCTGTGGTTTTTCAGTACTGACTTTTTGGGCCCACAGCACTGCAAGTTTCCTAGGTCTGTCTTACCTGACTCACTCAGTTCACTTCATGAGCGCTCTTTCCTAACGAGCTGACCATCAGACTCAGGTGTGCCAAGCAAGGGAGAGGCACAAAAACTCAAGGCGCTGTGGGGCGCAAACAACGCTCTAGTAGTGAGTCAGCAGTAGAGCTGGACCGGTGTGACAGCAAGCTGTCGCCACCAACAATGTGACAGCCGTTCGCCCGAACAGGGACTTGAACCCTGGACCCTCAGATTAAAAGTCTGATGCTCTACCGACTGAGCTATCCGGGCTCTTGAGCGAGACCGCCCGGTTACGTTTCATACAACAGCAATATCCCCACAAACCACCGTGCAGAAGCCTGCAAGAAACTACAGCACAGAGAGCAAAGGCCTTTGAAGGCACAATTATCGGCACAGAAAACTGAGGCGAAAGGGCAAAGGCTACCCGTAGTCGGCAGGGTTCGAACCTGCGCGGGGAGACCCCAATGGATTTCAAGTCCATCGCCTTAACCTCTCGGCCACGACTACGCTTGGCTGCGGCCCTCCAGCTCCCTTGGCTGCAGGAGGGCAGCACAGGACGCCACCGAGCGTCAGATTCAAAATCCAGCTGAAGGATGAGGTGGCGAAAAGGAGCCTGACGCTCTAGTAGTGAGTCAGCAGTAGAGCTGGACCGGCGTGACAGCAAGCTGACGCCACTGACGTCGAGCAACGGGGACGTCGGGCTCCTTTTCGCCACCTCATCCTTCAGCTGGATTTTGAATCTGACGAATCTGACGCTCGGTGGCTCGACGGCAAAAGGCTGCCGTGACCCGGATTGCTGCGGCCACAAGGCAGAGTACTGACCACTATACGATCACGGCGCGCCACTGTCCCACGGCTGCTAAAAGGGCCAGCGGCGTGTTTGTCCGATGCAGAGAGGGCTGCGAAAAAGCATGCTAGGGACGTGAAAAAAAGGCACAGACGCTTCTCCTCGGCATGCAGGCAAACAGCGTAGTCGGCAGGATTTCTAGACCCCAATGGATTTCTAGTACATGTTTTTGAAACATTCTTACTAAGTTCTCAAGTATGTTCTTAGGAGCATTTTAATGTTTTTCTTGGGAAAATAATTATGACAGTCTTTATCTGACTCACTACATGACGGAAGACACACTGATGAACTCACACTTAAAGGATTGTCTATTTGCACTTCTTCCAGATTACCCAAATAATTATAATTAGGCGCGCGCACTATTTTCGCCGCTACCAGCTTGACTGGCGCTCGGCTTCGTGTTTTGAAAGTGCCTTGTTTTGGAAAAGATACTTTTTAAAAGCCTGTCTCAATGCGCAGCGATCTCTTTCGTTCATTTTTGTGTTGTGTTTTTGCACTCACTTCCGAGCGAACGCTTCCGGTATGTGTGTCCGCGTTGCTACAGCAATACTGTGTATTACATGCCGCCCAGCAGAAGCTCATTTGCCACACGCGCTACGGGATGAAGGCCACAAGGAAGTACGGCAGAGAGAGAACGAAAGCAAAAGGTTTTGGAAGACACAATTATCGGCACAGGAAGCTAAAGCAAAAGGGCCTGCGTGGCGAGACCCCAATGGATTTCGAGGCCATCGCCTTAACCTCTCGGCCACGACTACGCCTGTCTGTTAGATTTTGGCTGAAAACACTCTGTATCTTCTGTATTCTCTGTATCCTCTCGCACAACTAATGTTTGCTTAATATACATTGATGTATGTGGGATATGTTTTGACCTTTTGGCCTGGTTGCTTGGCAAGCATTGCTTGGCAAAACATAGTTCCATATTTAGAAGATTTAGATGTCTGCATATCTGACCTTGTGATAACTTAGGGAAGTTGCTCCTTCCTTCTCTGTATATATATCCCCTGATGCTTATTAAAAAGCTGAGTGCTATGGTTAAACGAGACTGGTGTCTTGTCTTTGATCATTGCCTCCCGGGTACCCGAACGGGTTTCTCTCCTTCTCACTTTCAGACAGCAGACCTGCAGATCTCGGTAGTGTTAAGATTCAATTCTAACAATTGGGGGCTCGTCCGCGAAAGGGGGGAATCTCCTGTGAACTGGGAAAAGCGTCCCGAGGTCGACAGGAAAAAACGTGTCAAGAGATCAAAGAAGGACCTACGATAAATGGGGTAAGTGTTTTTGCATATTTCTTGAGATAGAAATACGGCGCTTACCCCTGTAGGATCCTAGTGTATTCCGTAGAGAGACGGGATAGTGTAAATCACTTCGCTAGTGGAATTAATTTTCCATTGTTGTGCACTTCGGCTGGCAACAGTAGGCAACTATTAGCGTGAAGAGTGATGGTGTAAGCAGTACTGATCACACTGCATTTGTGTTTGATCGTGACAACGTGTATACTTTCGCGCCAAAAGAAAACGAAATTTTTTGCAATTATTGTTACATGCTGACGTATTGTGACTGAAAAGACGGTGTTAGGGGCGATCAGGACGAAAGTTTTGTGAAAGCCCAACGTAGGAAAACACCCAAATAAAAGACGGTGATTTAGGGGCGATCAGGACGAAAAGTCTTGTGTAAGCCTAAAATCATAGGAAAAATCACCCACGGTCACAATATAACGCATGTATCGCGGTCTGAATTGAGCGATAAAAGTGCAGAAGAAAAGAAACCGTAAACACTACACTAACAGCTTTTACTGCCTGTAAATTATTTGCTGATTCCGTTATTTTGAGACGCACAAAGTGAAAGATGGGAGGTTCAATATCAAGACCCCTACCGGGGGAAAAACCAATTGATTTTATGTATAGAAATAATCAAGGATTCTATACAGAACCATTTATCAGCAATTTGGCGGGATGGTCAGAAAGCATGAAACCGCAAATTGAAGTGCCATATCCGCGAGAGGGCTCGTTTTCAGATTACATGATGCGAACGGCTCGAAGCCTAATAAAAGAGGGATGGGGTGATCCGCATTGGGATTACGATTATATGAATAAAAGCTTTGATGTTTGGCAAGATATGAAAAAGGTCTGGGACAAAGGTCCAGAGAAACAGAAAGTAGCAGCTTATGTTGCCAGGCAAAACAGCGAAACGGAGAAACCGCCACCATATAAACCGCCTCACCCCTCTGCACCGTCCGCATTGCCTAAGAACGAAACTTCTATGACAGATATAGCTGTCAAAGCTACCAAAGTTACCAAATCGAGCAACAGCAAAACTGCTGAAGTGCCTGAAACTGAAAGAACGTTTGTTTGGATGAGATCAGGAAATGGGATAAGTGTCAAACCAATCAAAATGACAGATATGGAAACAATCTGTAATAGTATGCCGTCTCCGCAAAATCCTGGGAAATTTGTATCCATACTGCAAACGCACACTAAATACGCCCACTTCACAGGCGCAGATTACAGAGCAGTTTTATTGAGAACGCTCGAGGGAGATGTGACTGAGGAAATGCTAACTAAAGAATGTCCGTCATTAAAACAGGACAACGATAAAATAGCAGGTTCAGCCACCGCTCAAAACCCTCATGAATTCTATTGGGAAAATGCAGAAAACCATGTTACCTTTTTCCAACAGCTCAGAACCTTTTTGGAAAAGCGTGCAGGTAATAAACAAGACCTGTCATTTGCTGCAAATACGAAGCAGAAGCCTAAAGAATCTGCTTCAGAATTTTATCTAAGATTTAAAAAGGCATGGATAGAGGAGTCTAAACTCCCAGTAAATGAGGAAACGAAAGCACTCTTTGTGAACACTTTCCTGAATAACATGCATAGCAGGCAGGCACAGTTAATCAGAATCACAACTGCAAATCTGCTTGAGTTTAATATTGAAGCTTTAGGGAAGCGAGTTAGGGAACTAGATTCATCTGGAGGTTTTGCAGTGAAATCAGAAAATGCTATGTTTGCAAATAGTCAGCCAGAAAAGAAACAGCATGTCTCAAAGGCAGAAGTGAAACCACGCTTGGCTCCAATGAGGAACTCAAGAATTGTGTGCTTTCGCTGCGGCCGTGAGGGTCATGTCTGGCGAGACTGCAGATCATGGAGAGGTCAGATGCAGGGCAAGCCTCAGGGATTTCAACCACCACAAGGGGGCAGACCCACATCACCTAGACACACATATCCAGTGACATGGCATAAAGATAAGCAATAGGGATGCCCGCAGAGTACGGTCAGTTCCACTTTGTCTATGACTTCCCTCACTTTTTCCAAACATAATGACGATTTACCTTATGTAACATTATTGATACACGGTAAAACACAAACGTTCCTTATGGATTCAGGAGCGGACGTGTCATCAATGACAGCTAAATTATATGAGGGCCCTATTACACAGACAATAGTAAACTCTGTGGGAATTACAGGAACTGACATTCCATGTGCAGTTACACCCCCACTTGAAGTTAGAGTGCCTGGAATAAAGCCATTTTTCCACAAATTTACGATCATTCCAGGGGCACCAGTAAATCTGCTTGGAAGAGACTTAATGCACAAGCTGGAAATGGATATTAAATTCACTGACAGTTATGTTGTGTTTTCCTTCCTATCTAGCTTACAGGTCTCAGTGGATCCAATGCCGATGTGGGAAGAACCCACTGAACCCAAGGAAACTGAAAGCAAACTCGGCACTGACATACCACAAGCCATAGAAACAATGGTTGACCCATCACTGTGGTCCAAATTTAAGGACGATACAGGCTTTATAGATATGGAACCATATAAAGCAAAGTTGAAAACTAAAAAAACAGTTTATATCAAACAGTATCCGTTGTCCAAAGACAAGGAACTGGGCATCAAGCCATTGATTGATAATTTTATCCAGCAGGGTGTCCTCGCACCGACACACTCGCCGTACAACACGCCTATAAACCCTGTGATCAAGGCTGATGGAAAAACATGGCGCTTGACGCAGGATTTAAGGGCTATTAACCAATTAATAACACCGCTAGCACCAATTGTGCCAGACGTTCCAACAGTTATTAATTCAATTCCATGTACACATAAGTATTTTACGGTCATTGATTTATGTGCAGCCTTCTTCTCCGTACCTGTACATCCGGAGACACAGCCTATTCTAGCCTTCACCTATCAAGGACGGCAGCTCACCTGGCGCCGTCTGGCTCAAGGCCTAGTGGATGCGCCCTGCGTCTTTGCCGCGGCTGTGCAAAAGACACTTGCGAAAATGACTGATCTGCCCTCTACAGTATGTGTTTTGCAGTACGCAGATGACATTCTGGTGTCAGGAGAGACGGAAAAGGACTGTGAACAGGCCTCCATCATCGTCTGCAACGTGCTTGCTCAAGCCGGATTCAAAGCTTCGAAAGAAAAGCTACAGTGGGTCCAGTCCAAGGTATCGTACCTGGGACACATCATAATGCCAGGTCTACGCGCAATTTCTACAGATCGTGTCCAGATGATCAGGAAAATGAAGTCCCCACGAACTGTGCAGCAGCTTCAAAGTTTCCTGGGACTCGTGAACTATTGCAGATCCTGGATACCCGAATGCGCGGTGCACGACAGACACCTGAGAAACCTGATTGATCACAAAGCTCCGCCTGGTACGCTGTTGAACTGGACAGAGGAAGCTGAACTACACTTCACTGCCCTGAAGCAAGCAATCACCACGGCCCCAGCATTGGGCCTACCAGACTACACCAGAGAGTTTCATCTACATGTGCGCGAGGCAGAGGGCGTGGCCATCGGAGTCCTGTTACAACAACACGGTTGTACCTACAGGCCATTAGCATACCTCTCAAAGAAGTTGGACAATATAGTCACAGGTATGCCGGCATGTCTCCGTGCTGTGGCTGCAGCTGCTCTGGTTGTACAGATGGCAGAGAGAATGGTACTTTCGCACCCATTGATAGTGTACACGTCACATCAAGTAGGCGCTATTTTGCATAATATGCAGACACAACACATGACCGCACAGCGACGTTCCGGGTACGAGGCAACTCTGTTGGCTACAAAAAACCTTACAATTCAACCAACTGCAGCAATTAACCCTGCGCTGTTGGGAATCATAGGTATGGCGAGCATGGTAAATACTGACATGAATCATGATTGTCTTATTGAATTAACTTCCTCATGTTCTTCCAGGGCTGATCTCTCAGATACACCCCTGGATGGGGGGGAGCACGTCTATGTCGATGGTTCATGCTCAAAACCTTTTGATGGTGTGTACCTTTGTGGCTATGCTGTGGTGTCAGACACGGGTGAAGTATTGGAGGCTTTTGCCTTAGATCACAATTCAGCTCAAGCTGCAGAATTAGTAGCGTTGGCACGGGCATGCGAGCTGATGGAAGGGAAACGTGTGACAATATATACAGATTCAAAGTATGCATGGGGGGTAGTATATCATTTTGCAAAGACATGGGAAGCTAGAGATTTTCAAACAGCAGATGGGAAACCCATAGCACATTCAAACCTGATAGGTCAATTGACAAAAGCAGTACAATTGCCCTCCGAAGTGGCCATAGTAAAGGTGAAAGGTCACGCAACAGGTGATGATGAACAAGCTATAGGGAATAAAAGAGCAGATGAGGCTGCAAAAGAAGCAGCAAAAGCACAAATTAAAGCACCATTTAATATGGAAAGCCGAAGTCAGCTAGTCATGACTATGCATATAACTAATATACCTGATATTGACATCAAACTTTTACAGAGTCAACCGACACAGATCGACTTAGAGCATTGGAGCAAGAACAATTGTGCTCCAGATGAAAAAGGGCTTTTGAGGGATGAGAAAGGAAGGATAGCACTTCCAAAGTTAGGACTGATAATCCTCATTAGGCATTATCATGGGCTGTCACATACAAGCTGCGCAAAAGTCGTGCAAGTAATTAATCAATTATACTGTATTGCAGATGTACACAAAACTGCAAAGCTCGTTTTGGATGCATGCCTAACATGTGCAAAGGTAAATCCGCACAAACCAATCAAACACGATGTGCTACCGCATCCGGAAGCACCGTTTCAGACGCTACAGATTGATTTCACTCACATGCCACCAATAGGAAACTTAAAGTACCTTTTGGTAATTGTTGATCGATTCTCAAAGTGGCCAGAAGCATTTCCATGCGCAAAGGAAGATGCTAAAACAGTGGTAAAAATTCTAGCTAAGGAGATAGTTCCACGGTTTGGAATACCGGCAACTATCGAAAGTGATAATGGAACGCCAATCGCCTCCAAAGTAACACAACTTTTAGCCAACGCGTTATCCATTAACTGGCACCTGAACATGCCGTACCATCCTCAGTCTTCATCGCACGTAGAAAAAATGAATTCGACGCTAAAAAGAAGGCTGACGAAAGCCTCGATAGAGACAGGGAAGAATTGGCTAAACTTATTGCCCGCCATATTGGCAGAAATAAGAATGACCCCATCTTCCACTACAAAGCTCTCACCATTTGAAATTCTAATGGGCAGGCCGTTTCCTACCCCATGGGTCAAGGGGCGCGCCGGCATTTCTTCCTTAGGTGATCTGGAGGTGATACAGGAGGACTATGTGACTTCCCTCATAGAGAAACTCAATTCTGTATGTGCTGATGTATCTTTATGTCTTCCCCTCCCCTCAGATAGACCTACTCACCCCTTTGTTCCAGGCCAGAGTGTGCTCATCAAAAGCCTGAAGCCAACGAAGGTGGGAGAGCCGAGGTATCTTGGACCAGCCATCGTGATCGCAGTGACCAGGACAGGAGTCCTGACAGACTACCAGCCGCAGTGGATACACGCTTCGAGACTGAAGCATTGTCCTACAGGAGAGCAGGCAAGCTCCAATTCACAGATAGAATCTCAAAAGGAGATTCACCTTACTGCTTAACAGGGAGGAGGAAAAACACTGATTATAGCCGAGGGAGGAACTACCTCTTATAGTGAGGTGGGGGTTGTCTGAGGCAAAGAAGATAGATGACCCATTGAGTCAAAATCAGTGCCAACTCCTTAAACAACCCTGTATGCATTAAGGGCTAGATTACAGGGATGGATGTCCCTCCACTGGAAAGTTTTATTCTCTGTCCCGTTGTAGAAGCAATACTCGCCTTCAACGACGACATTGTACAGCTAGCAGGTGCTGCGTTAGAAAACAATCCAGGAGTGGTACACATAATTCTCCAGAGAACGCACCCAGATAAGATTTGTTTTTACATGTTCACACGAAAACACGGACTACTAGACGTGTACAAAAGTGAAATATTCTACTAATGTCTGTGGTACATCTATTTAGGGAGTGGTCAATAGTAAGAGGGAAAACTTGGATTGAAGCTACCTTAAACGCATTAACTGATTTAGGACTACCTGCAAACAAACTCACTTTTGGGAGAGTAGCCACAGTGTACACGTTTCCACCCGAAGGGAAAGAAGATTCGTGGGCACTAGTACAGGCTAGGTTATCAAGAAGACACCCAGACACTGTTGTAGTACATGTAGTAAATCCGAGCGAGGCACATCGCAAAGGGTTATTAGTATTGTATAGGATAGATAGAGTCAGAAAAACATTAGTGGAAGCACACTACCGTTTCCTATGCAGAGAAGAGTAGACGCAGATTTAGGGCCTTGGCACCCCTTTAGGAGACCAGGCATGTGCGGGATAAGGAAAACTGTGATCGCAATATTAATAGTTGCGGTAATAGTTGTGTTGTCAACCCGACTATGGGAAAAGGAGAGAAGTAAGCCAAATGACACAAATCCCCATAAAAGAGCACTGCCTGAGCCTAAGAAACCACAAAGTTGGCCAAATGCAAATCCCTTAACAATAACGTTAGGACTAGGACAGGATGATAGTTTCCTGTGTGATCCTATATCAGTAATGGTGGGACCACATGATAATCGAGAAGAGATACGAGACCGATATGGGCGAGAGATGTATTTCTGTGCAGGGGCATGCGGGTGGCCAGATGTAAAAGCCTATTATGGGAGAGGCTCGTGGGGAGTAGACCCCCGATTTATCGCATCCCCTGTTTGGAGAGAACATAGAGGTGAAAGGAACAAGTATTTATTGCTCCTGAATGTAACAATATATAATATACAGCTCTCTGATGCAGGAGTATATTATTGTGCATGGGCGATAACGGGAAAAGACTCATATCAGGAAGTTCGAATTGATGTGATTCCAGTAGAGACAGAGACGATAAAAGAGGTACTCACGAAAATGGAACCAGACATAGTTACAAAGATATCACCTGCCGCATCTATAAGTGATGTGGAATTTATCATGGGATCAGAGTTAAGTGATGATATTAAGGAAGTAAGAGTAGCGAAGATGAAGTGTGAAGGGAATTATGCATGTGCACTAGCATTGCTGCAGAGAGAAGTGTTGAGAAGTGAATTAGACGGAGAATGTTGGATTTGTATGCAATTACAAGCAGCGTGGAAAACGTTTCCAATAACCCCGGAAACTGTGTGTCATAAGAAAGACAAATGTGAGATACCAAAACAGATGTCAAAAGTAATACAAATGATGGCTAATTTGAAAGCAGATAGAACATTGACATATGACATACAGGATCATAATTGTTTCTATACAGGGCTACCATTTAAGGGTCCTGCATTCCACGTACAGTCTTATCCAGTAGATCTGTGTATCTGCTCAAATAGTGGTAAGCACAACGTAAGAATTTCCAAATGCAGAAACACTGTTACGCTAAATCATACAGATAATGCTCATAATTGTACTGTTAAGTTCCTTAATCAAACCACGAGTGACTTTGTGTGTCCATTTTCTCATATTGACAGCGCTCCGGGAATGGTCTGGAGCTGTGGAGGAATGGCATACTATCACTTAGACCAGGGAGACTGGCGTGGGTGTTGTTATCCAGTTATACTTACAACAGGAACTACAGTGTTGACAAAGCAAGACATACAAGGAAAGGATGTAGAATTAGAGCGAGATCGCAAAAGACGAGACGTACATGGCATGCCTACTCGTTATAATGGGTATAAGACCACAAATCCGTGGACGAAGCCATGGGAAAATGTAGGATGGTCTTTTGTAGGTATGTTTACAGGCCTACGAACTACGACTGCTCTGAACAAAATTAATGGCTTAGCATGGCAAGTTTTATCATTAGAAAATGATACAGCTGTCGCATTGGATCTAATTACACAAGAGTTGAAAAAGATGAGAGAAGCTGGTATACAGAACAGATTAGTGCTCGATTTGCTGACGTCTCAGAGAGGAGGAGTTTGTAAAATGTTGGGAGTATCTTGTTGTTTTCACATTCCAGATAACTCGGACAACGTCACGAACATTGTGGAACACATGAAGGAGTCTATCCCAGAGCCGGAGGAAGTCAACGCTTCTTGGTTCAGCTGGCTGAACACCCTCTGGGGTGGATGGGGAACTTGGATTTTCCGCACCGTGTTACCGATTGTTGTTTTATCTTTGTTCTTATTGATATTAACACCATGTATAATACAATGTATGAGTGGTTTTGTTAATCGATCGATCACCGCTCTTATGGCAAGGAATGCTTACCAAGTGATGTTGTGTGCGCACAGTGTGAGAACATTTGTTCCCAATGTAAGACCAATTAGTCCTGTTGCTGAACACGCATTTGGAGTCATTGAAGAGGACGAAGGTGAATATGTTGCATTACAAGAGGTAGAACCAGTAGAATCAACATTGTAATCCTTTGAGTGTTTGTTTTATCTTTTGTTTTACTAATCGATAAATCAGGATTAATCAGATTAATCAGAATTATTCATTGATTATTCATTGATTGTTGAATTTATGTGTTAACAGTGCATTTGTTGATTATTAATGACGAAATGATCAGTATACATGTATGATGATTTTGTATTTTACTCCAGAGTGTTTTTTTTGAGGTAAGATCATTATAGTGTCTTAAAGTGGCCACTGTTAGATTTTGGCTGAAAACACTCTGTATCTTCTGTATTCTCTGTATCCTCTCGCACAACTAATGTTTGCTTAATATACATTGATGTATGTGGGATATGTTTTGACCTTTTGGCCTGGTTGCTTGGCAAGCATTGCTTGGCAAAACATAGTTCCATATTTAGAAGATTTAGATGTCTGCATATCTGACCTTGTGATAACTTAGGGAAGTTGCTCCTTCCTTCTCTGTATATATATCCCCTGATGCTTATTAAAAAGATGAGTGCTATGGTTAAACGAGACTGGTTTCTCTCCTTCTCACTTTCAGACAGCAGACCTGCAGATCTCGGTAGTGTTAAGATTCAATTCTAACAGTTCTCAAGTATGTTCTTAGGAGCATTTTAATGTTTTTCTTGGGAAAATAATTATGACAGTCTTTATCTGACTCACTACATGACGGAAGACACACTGATGAACTCACACTTAAAGGATTGTCTATTTGCACTTCTTCCAGATTACCCAAATAATTAT
>CM056137.1:29788587-29796087 GCA_029620275.1 Acrossocheilus wenchowensis
CTGCCGTGACCCGGATTCGAACCGGGGTTGCTGCGGCCACAACGCAGAGTACTAACCACTATACGATCACGGCGTGCCACTAGCCCACCGCTGTACAAAGGTCCAGCGGCGTGTATGTCCGTTGCAGAGGAGGAGCACACAAGCGTGCGAGGGACGTGCGAAAAACAGGCACCGCCGCTGCTTCTCGCCGTGGAGGCGAACAACGTAGTCGACAGGAGTCGAACCTGCGCGGGGAGACCCCAATGGATTTCTAGTCCATCGCCTTAACCGCTCGCCCACGACTACATGGAGCCGCGCGTTCTCTGCCCGGCTCGTGTGCAACACTGGCGCCTGACGCACTTGCACCATATAGCCAGCTCAGTCACCCGGCCGAGACTGTAAGCTAGCCCGGCAGCAGACAAAACAGCGGTCCCAACTAGGAGAAAGCAGGTGGCCACGTCTCATCCTGTGGACCGGGGTTTTTCAGTATTGACCCTTTGGACCCACAGCGCTGCAAGTTTCCTAGGTCTCTCTTACCTGACTCAATCAGTTCACTTTGTGAGTGCTCTTTCCAAACGAGCTAACCATCAGACTCAGGTGTGCCAAGCAAGGGAGATGCACAAAAAGGCGAGGCGCTGTGGGTCCCCCCGAGGACGAACGAACACCGCTCTAGTAGAGGGTCAGCGATAGAGCTGGACCAGCATGACAGCAAGCTGAGGCCGGCAACAATAGGACAGCCGTTCGCCCGAACAGGGACTTGAACCCTGGACCCTCAGATTAAAAGTCTGATGCTCTACCGACTGAGCTATCCGGGCTCCTGGTTGCGTTTCATACAACAGCAATATCCCCACATATCGCCAAGCAGAGGCCTGCAAGAAACTACAGCAGAGAGAGCAAAGGCCTTGGAAGGCACAGGAAACTAAGGCGAAAGGGTAAATGCTACCCGTAGTCGGCAGGGTTCGAACCTGCGCGGGGAGACCCCAATGGATTTCGAGTCCATCGCCTTAACCTCTCGGCCAAAAACAGGGCAAAAGGGACTGCTACAAGGGGGGAAGAAAGGGAAAAGGGAGGGGGAGGGGGAGGGGGAGGGGGAAGGAGAATTTTTTTTAAATATTCATCACACTTCATGAACCCTTTTAAGCAAAGGGTTTGATTGATTTTTGACTTCAAAATTTATAATAAAAAGTAAAAAAAAAAAAAAAAAAAAAAAAAAACTGATCTGACAAACACAGCACACACTCTTGCCAGGACTTGCACCTGGAATCTTCCACCCAAAGGATGGATGTGTTACTATTACACCACAAGAGTTGTCTTTATTTTTTACAAACACTGCAAACAGTAATTAAAAACAAAATGTTCACAGCACAGCAAACACACTAAAAAACTGAAAAATTAAAAAAAATATATATCAAAACCTAATTACCATAACTACTATAAAATCAAATACCTTCGTGTACATTCTCCCTCCACTGTGCAACAGAGAGTCCTGAGGCTGGACAATACCACCGGCCCTTCAGCTGAGTGTGGCCAGTAGTCTTGCTTTTTGTCAGCCCACACTGCTTGCAGATATAACGATATACGTCCTTTGCTAGACGTTTCCGAGGTGGTTCACCCCTAGCCACTCGCTCCTCATCCTCTTGGGCAGCTTTCTGCCTTCTCCATGCTCGCTGTCTGGGCTGAGTAGAGGGACAAGATTGTGGTGGCAGGTTATCAGGCAGCTGGAATTGGGGGGACTGGGAGGCTGGAACTGGGGAGGAGGCATAAACTGGGTAGACTGAGGCACTGGTAGACCTGGTGGGTAGCTGGGAAAGGGTGGGTAGGACCCAGGGGGGAATGCAAAGTGTGGTGCTGGTGGGTATATGGGAAATGCTGAGTAAGATCCAGGAGGAGGGGTGGGCAGTGGGCACCTGTTGGAGATACGCTTACGAATAAAGGCCTCTCCCTCCTGATTTGCTGGCTCCTCAAATACCATGGCCTCATGCCCATGCTGTGCAGGAGCAGCTGGACATGTGCGCACTTCAGGAAGTGACTCCTTGGCCAAATATAATTGTTTGGGCAGTGCAGTACCCTGCAGCAGCATGTCTCTGTCCACACGTTTCTGTCTTCTTAGTAGCCTGCAAGAGAAACATTCTTCATCATAAATTAGCCATTTTAAAGGATTAAAGCCCATTGTCTTTACTTAGTATAATTTTTAAAAGAAGCATGTACAGGAAGGTTTGATAAGTACAACATTGGTATACTACTGTGATTGTATAAAAGTATTGCATAAAAGAAGACTCACCACGAAGAGACAGTAGTGGTGTTTATCGGGACCAGAGCCAGGCTAGTCTGTCCTAGAACCGCTCTGCTGTCCTCCAGCAGCTGTTTCAAGTGGCTGTATACCACCACAATAGATTGTGGAATTGGCAGAGTTTTTCCTTGTGTGTCCTTGGGCCTGTTCCTTGCTTGCTGAAACTCTTTCAAAAGCCGTATGCAAACACATTCACAGACCCTGTGGACTTCAGGGTCCTGAGCCGCCTGCCCATGAGTCATGAACAGTCTATGGAAAAGAAGGATGATATAATTTGGACTGTATACTGTGTTAAAAACTAGTGAAGCTCTCAATAGTCAAATTACCTCTCTGCTGCCTGTTGTCCTGGAGCAGAGCCACTCCGCTTCCTGGATGCTCTCCAAGGTCCTGGCAAAGTCTTCTTCTTAACTCTCTGGCTATATTTTGATGGTACCTTGTCCATGGCATGCAGAGCCATGTACAGCTGGACTATGTCGGCCTCCTCTTGTGATGACAAGGCAGTGATTGTTCTGTTTAGGCCAACCAGGTAGGCTGCCAGGGCATCAACTGCCTCCCAACCTAATACACCTCTCGAATCACACTGTGCACTCTGAAAATTGAGAAAAAAAGACAACCACAGTTCAATAAATATATACAGTGTTGTAGTAATTATTTTGCATTGTACATGCATATATTTTAACTTTAAAAAAAGGTTGACAATAAGTTCTTTGCACTGCACAAGATATATTTATTTAAAAAGTAAAAGATGGTACAGGATAGCAACAATACCTGGCCTGATGTACTAGGACTTGCAGTGTCATCCTCCTCTTCCTCAGTGACCTCCTCATCAGGGGATGTGGGTCCAGTGTCACCCTACCTGACCGGTCACCCGGGCCTCTGCGACAGCTACTGGAGGGTCAGAGTCCTCAGCCCTAAGGTCAGCTGCATGGCACACAGTTGTGTCAATTTCACTGTCATCTTCGGGCTCTCCTGGGGGGACTTCAGGCATGTCGTTGTGGTGTGCAATCAACTGGTCGCCTCTATTGGACTGGGCCAATAAGTACTCCACTGCAATGCGCTCCCCTGCAATGATTTTTAACTTATTGTTAATGGGGAGAGGACACACACACACACACACACACACACACACTCACACACACACACACACACACACACAAACACAGGAGAGAGAGGAATACTCCAATGCTCATCATTGCCCTGAGAGATATCTTACCAGTGGGTTTTCCTGGAGGGGTAAATTCTGGCATCAAAGCCCAACCAAGGACCCGTTGGCTCATGTTGTTTAAATGAGACATTAAGCAGACATCAAATGTCCTGAGAGTTGAGGCCCCCACCACAGATACAGCTTCTTTTGCCCGGCTCATGTTCCACCTCGAGGCCCCCTCTAACATGTACATTTGTGTGTGCATGGCATTACATCTCCATCCTAAGAATGAAAATGCACAGATTCAGTCAGCAATTCTTTTAAACTGAGGACATACAAATTTAATGACACAGTTATAGAACACTAACATAGAATAACGAGACAAGTAGCTGGTAGTAAATTGCATGAAAACAAGCCAAATCCAGGTAGTACCCAGGGTTCTACTTCTATAAAAAAAAAAAAATATATATATATATATATAATGTTGACACAATTGCAATCTTTTCAACTTAAAAATCTACAGAACATACTGCAATTAAACATTCAGAATTTACCAGGAATGAAGGCACACTGGTGGCGGTGAAAACTCTCCAGCGAGGATGATCCCCTGCCACACCTAAGCACGTTTAGGACTTTGCCACCCTTCTGGAGTGTCCCCGTCTTTGTGTACAACTCTACATGTGGAGGGTCCTGGATGCACTCCAGGTGTTTTTGTTGCATCTCCCAGACATGGTGCATGCTGTCAGGGTTAACCAGACGAAACCCTGTAGTGTCAGTTAGCTCCCACACTGATTCCAGCAACCCTGAAATCATGGCCCGGATCTCCTCAGCCCTGCGCGTCCGCCGCCTACAATGCTTCGCCAGTTCACCCGGGCTGATGCTGGCCATGAGCTGTGCCTCAGTAGGAGCCTGTCCACCATGGCTGCTCTTCCACTCCCCTCTCTTCGCCGCTTTAAGTTCTTTCACATCTTCCTGATCCCACTCAAAGATACAGGAGGAAAGTTTTGAACAAAAGGTACCATAGAGAGGGTGGTGCTCTGTAGTAAGGCCACAGTTGAATCTTCTCATAAAATGGAAGATATCTAGCCTTACAATAGACTTCCATGGCCGAAAAAGATTTAGTAATGCAGGTGCACCTGTGGAGGGGGAAAAAAAATAAAAAAAGCATGCATTTGATTTCATTACAACATACTTTTCAGAAATGATAATTTCTTACAACTACATTACATTACCGGTAATAATAATACTAATTACCATCGCCAAAAGGGAAAGGGGAACTTTTTTCTACACCACTATTAACTTTTGTAAAATATATTGCAATGCACATTTGATAAATTAGTCATTTGAAAATCCCACCTGACTGACTGCAGCAATCCCGGTCAACATAGATGACCTCAGGCTCTGGCTCGCCAGCATTCTGGTAGCGTCTGACGACGCCCTGGCACAGCTCCTCCAGTCCTGCACCTTCAGCTGTTGTGAGAACACTGTTCAGAACCTGGCCAAGCTCATTTCCAATGTTTGTAATCCATGCAGCTGTGTCCCCAATGCCACCAGCCAGCTTTTTGGTGATCTAAAAAACAAACATAAGGAAACATAAAAACATAATGACAGGCTTAATGATACATTTTCTTATTTTTGTTATGGTGCATTAAAATATATAACACACATGCACACTTTTTTGTCATTATGATGAAATTATATCTATTCAAATTACTTAACATGGCTGAAAATAAACCTCATGCTCAAACCTTCATGTACTGTACCTTCTTAGTAGAGTCCATCTTCAGGATTCGGCCATAGGTGGAGGTAATCACCCCCTTCATCTCGTCCAGATGGCTGAGGATGTCGTTGGAGTGGACAGTCTCAAACCACTGGGCGAGTGGAAGTGGCCTGAAGGGTGGAGGTGCAGAAAAGGCAGGTGCCGTTGCAGATTGGACCAGGGCAACCTTTCTTAAATGAAGCTCACAGTCAGAGAGGTACTGGATGGTCCGTCGTGCCCACTCCTCACTGTGGACTTCTTCTACTGCTGACTGGAGGTAGGAGGAACTGTTGCCGCTGGTCCTTGGCCTGAGGAAGGTCACACATTTCCTGTCCAGGGCTAGCTGAGTGGTCAGCACCGCTGGAAACAGGGTCCTGTGTGCCACATCCAGTTGTGAAAGGATGTCCTGGCTCCATGGGCATACTGGCAACTTGCATGCACTGCACCGTGGATAGTCCCCACCCACCAGATAGTAGCGGCAATCCATGTCGATCACCTCCCTGACCTTCGGGTAGATCCCCGAATGATGCATCTTCCTGCCACACTGTGGGCATTTAAGAGGAATGCCCCACATTCTCATTGGTGCCCACAAGAACATCCTCTGTCGGAAGTACCACCCTGGCTCAGGAGGAGATGGCTTGGGCTGCATCGGTGGATAAAACCAGTTCGCCTGGATCTTCTGCCTCAGCTGCCCTGTGGGCTCATAGAGGTACTTGGCAATCCACACCCAATCTGCTGGCTGGAGGACTCTCTTGAACTGACTGGGAAGAAAGCTCTCCCAATCAGTAACAGCCTGAGGCAGAGATGGTGTGGGCTGCAGTGAGGGAGCTGGACGTGAGTATGGAGTGGGCTGTGGAGATGTAGAGCGCCGTGGAGATGGTGGTGAGGGCTGTGGAGCTGGAGAGTGGTGTGGAGAAGGAGTGGGCCCCGGGGATAGAGTGGGCCGCGGAGATGGAGTGGGCCGCGGAGATGGAGTGGGCCGCGGAGATGGAGTGGGCCGCGGAGATGGAGTGGGCCGCGGAGATGGAGTGGGCCGCGGAGATGGAGTGAGCCGCGGAGATGGAGTGGGCCGCGGAGATGGAGTGGGCCGTGGAGATGGAGTGATCAGTGGAGATGGAGTGGTCTGTGGAGATGGAGTAGGCCGCGGAGATGGAGACACTGGTGCTGGCAGTGGAGACGACAAGTGCTGCAGAGGTGGTGCCAGCCGTGGAGATGGTGAGGGGCACGGAGATGGTGTGAGAGTTTTTGAAGGGCTGACACGTGGAGCCAATAGGGCCCCATAATGGCTGGACTCTATGTGTTGGAGGAGTCCAACAGCACCCTGGACCCTGGCCCCACAGCTGTCACACCTCTCTTCAGCGTGGTAGTCAGACAGGTGCTCTGAGAACTTCTCTGCCTCCACAATCACACTACACAGAGAACACTTCACCCCCTGTTCTCCCTGTGATGTCCCCGCCTCCTCTGAGCTGCCGCCTGCCTTTACCGTAGGCCCTGCCTCAATCAAGGCCTTATCTACTGACTGGGAGAAAATGAAGATTAGCAACAAAAGAAGGCCTTATATTCATGTTAAATAATTTCACCAATTATTCTGCAGAACTGTGCACTCTGAGAATAGATCGGGGGATGGTCCATAAAATAGTCTATTACATGACAGAGGGACTTAACATGCTTTTGATATCATATACCTACCTTATGGAACCCACAAGTGCACACTATTTGCCTGCCAAACAGGTCCACCTTATTCCCCCTTTGCAGGGGACAGGCATCAATGCGCTCCAGGGCCTCCTTCCATTTTTTGCTTCCAGGCCTTTTGCCTGTAGTGAACTGGAAGGTGCCCTGAGCATACCTATGGCAGATATCATCCCAGTAGGCAGAGGATTTGCCTGTTTTGGTCATATCTGAAAAAATATTGTCGAACAAATCAATGTAGTTGTGCATTTCTTGGCAATTGCAATCGGCTGTGTTAATATAGCAGTGGTAGAATGGAGTTTTTTGAGATTGAACATCTGTTTTGATAACGTGCAGTTTAAATATACTTGTATATTTGTATATAATAGCGTTCTATTTCAATGTTTGTATTGTTTGAACAAGCTAATATTATTTAGCTATAATAGAATATGAATAGAATAATAGAATAGAATAGAAAATACTTTATGTATAAATGTAAAATACACAAAATAATATATAAAACTTGCATCAAATATGCATGAAATACACAAATATACATGCATCAAATATACAAAAGTAGACAAATATTTGGAAGGTTAATAGTTTTCTGCAGTAAATATATTCCTACTTTGCAAATAGCTTATGATGAAAAATTACAAA
>CM056137.1:29801087-29991847 GCA_029620275.1 Acrossocheilus wenchowensis
TCCACAGTTAAGTTTTTAATCACACATTTACATTTCCTTAAAAAACTCTCCAATTCTTTACAATATAAAAACATATGTGAAATCCCTTCCTCCTTTTCTTGACACACTTTACACATAGCATTTTGTTCTAGACCAATTTTTTTTTTAAATGAAATCGGTAAAAACAACTTTATGTCTTATAAAATACTCCAAACATTCTAATTTGGTTTCCACACATCTTCCCCTCAATTTCTCCATATGCACTCTTCTTTCAAGTCTTTGAATTTTTCCACCCAGTACTTATTTACAATCGGCTCTTTAAAAACACCATCTCTAAACACACAATACATTTTTTTAACAGTAAATTCTTTAAAATCACACAAATTTTCCCCCAGTTTCACATAAATGCTTCTCTCTTTTGGCTCTTCTTCCATGCACTCTATTCTTTTAATCCACTCTTTTGGTATTGCATTCTTGATGGCTTCGTATTTGTTTGTTAATTCTTGTTTACTGTATTCTTGTTTTGCCATTTCCATTGCATCTACGATATATTGTGTGGGTAAAAACCCCTCTTTAAACTCATACAAAACATCTCTCACTCTCGTTATACCCACTTCCATCCATTTTTTAAAAAACATTTCTTTCCCTTGTTTTAAAACTTTGTTATTTAGGAACAGAGGTTGATTTAAAATGTTTTCTCTTCCATGCGGATCACACTAGATTTTCGTTAAAAATTTTCCCCAGGCACTAAAAATTTCTCTATAAAAACCAGGTAATCCTTCTGTCATCCAAATTTTTGTTTTCATCCATAGAATTCCATCCCCCATATTAAAATCCCCACATTTGTTTAAAAAAAATTCCATTGTTTTTTTCCACTCCGTTTTGTTGTCTTGTTGCAGGTATTTCTTAACAATTTTCACTCTCAGAGCATTTTTTTCGTTGTTCCACATCCATTAGGCCTAATCCCCCCTTCTCTACCGCCCCTAAAATCGTGTTATGTGCAATCCTGGCTGGTTTCCCCCCCCATAAAAAGTCAATAAAACATTTCTTCAACCTCTGTTCTGCCCATAACGGTATTTCAGATACATATAAAACATACCAAAGTTTGGAAACCATTAAAACATTCAATATTAAAACCTTCCCCTTCAAATTTAAGTTTCTCAGTTTCCAAAATTTAACCTTCTTTCTATATCTGTTATTTGTTGCTCCCACATTTCATCTCTCACTTTCCTCTCATTCTTCCCCATTAAGACTCCTAGTATCCTCATTTCTTCTACTTCTTTAAAATTAAAACAATCCATTAAAACCATAGCTTTCCCAAATCTCATATATACTGTTTTATCTTCATTTATTTTACTTCCAGACCCACTACAATAATCTTTTACAACCTTCATAACTTCTTTAACACTCTTCTTTTCCTTGACGACTATCGTCGTATCATCAGCATATTGAAACACTTTCCCCTCAGCCTTATTCCCTTCAATTTCTATCCCTCTTATTCCTTCATTTTGTTTTATAGCCAGTCCCAAAGGTTCCGAAACGAGTGAATATAATAACGCTGAAAGCGGACATCCCTGTCTTATTGACCGTGTTATTTTAAAACAATCCGTTAAAAAACCGTTACATTCAATCTTAGTTAGTGCACCCTTATATAAAATCTCAATCCATTTAATAAAATTCTCCCCAAAACCAAAACTCCTTAAAACCTCAAATAAATACCCGTGCTCCACCCTATCAAAAGCTTTCTCGAAATCCAGACTAATTATATATCCTTCTTCATTTTTTTCTTTCATGTACCATATAGTGTCCCTTATACCCATCGTTATATCAGCTATATCTCTCCCTTTTACCCCATATGCTTGATTTGTTGTAATAATACTTGGCATTACTTCTTTTAGCCTGTTTGCTAAAACCTTTGCTAAAATCTTAAGATCCGTATTCAACATTGTGATTGGTCTGTAGTTTTTTAAATCTGCCTTTTCTCCTTTTCTTTTATATATCATTTTCATTAACCCCATCCTTGTTCTTGCATTCATTTCTTCCTTTTCAAAAATTTCTTTAAAAACCTCATTTAAAATCTTTGTTAAAACTTCTTTAAAACATACATAAAATTCAGTTCCCAAACCATCTATTCCTGGACTCTTCTTTTTATTCAGTTGATTTATTGCTCTTTCAATCTCTTCTTCTCTAATCTCTTGGTCACATTCTTTTTTATCTTCCTCACTTACTTTTGCCTTTATCTGATTCAACAGTTCCTTTTTTTCCTCCTCTTTCACTCCCCTTGCACTAAACAGATCCTCATAAAAATTCCTTATTTCTTCTAATATCTTTTTATTCCCTTCTACAATTTCTCCATTTTTCCCTCTTGTTTCTTTTATCGCTTTAGCTTTCCCTCTCTGTTTTTTCCAGATCGAAAAAGAACTTTGTACATTTTTCTCCCTCCACCACATATTTTGCTTTGCTTCTTAGTCTCGCCCCCCTCATAATGTTTTTCTTCTATTTCTTTCAGTTTTCCCTCTATTTCCTTTATCTTTTGTATGTCTTTGTTTCCTTTATTCAGTTCCCTTCCTAAACTTTCTCTCATTTTGTTTTCTTCGTGTCTTTTGCATTTCTGTATTAGACTACAATATTTGATCGAAAATTTTTTGATCAAATATTTTACGTTCTCCCACCATAAACTCTTATTCTCTTCATACATTCCATTTTTCTTTTCTTTTTCTATAATTTCTTTAACCTTTGAAGCATAATCTTCATTCTTTAAAATCTTTGTATTTAAAATCCATACTCCCGGCCCTCTTTGCATTTTACTCCAGTCCAACTTAAAAGATAAAAACTTGTGATCGCTAAAACTGGTCTCTTCATATTTAATCTTTTCTATAAAATTCTCCACATTTCTCGTACATAAAACAAAGTCGATTCTAGTTTGGCACACAAAATTCCCCACTATTTGTCTTCTTGAAAATTATTTTTTCTTTTCATTTCTTTCTCTCCACACATCTATCATATTATTTTCTGCCATCAAAGCTTTTAATTCTTTCCTCCCCGTATCAGTTTTAAAAACCATTCCATCTGCCATGTCTTGTTTACTAAAAACCGTGTTAAAATCCCCCATCATTATTATTTCCTTATACTTTTTTATAAAACTCCTTAAGACATTAAAAAAATCTTTCTTTTCCTTCTCCTCCGTTGGTGCATGTACATTTACTAAAATCAATTCTCTTCCTTCATAATTTACTACCACCACCATACATTTCCCCATTTTGTCTTTATACACCACTTTGCTTGCATTAAAAACATCTTTTCTCATTAAAATGCCACTCCTCTTCCAAGCCTTCCATCGCCATTGTTATATAAAATATCCCCTTCCCATTTCTTTTTAAAGTCCATCATCACACTTTCTTTCCAGTTTGTTTCTTGCAAAGCAATAACATCTTCTCCTTTACATTTTTCTTTCACTCTTTCAAATTTTCTCATGTCCATCAATCCCCTTGCATTAAAAGCAACACAACTTAAAACCATTAAAAGAAAAGAAAATAAATATCCAAAAAACATTATTATCCATCTTCTCCCTCCAACCCTCTTAACACTTCATATCTGTTAACACTTTTGACTCGGTCCCTTGTCATTCTTTTTTTCTTTGCATTTTCCACATTTGGTTTTAACTTTATAGTTCTCCTTCTTATTTGTCCTCTCTCCCCTCTGTCTTTTCCTGTGTTGTCCATCCTTGCTTCTTCTTCTTCATTGTCCGTTTCTTTGGTTTGATCTTCCATTCCTTGTCCATCTCTCTCAGCGTCATCAAGGAAAACTTTTAAAACTGTCCGTGATTTCCAATTCTGTCCATTGAGTGTCCTGCTCTGTTGTCTGTTCCTTAGCCCTTATCATACTCTTTTTCTTGTTCTCCTTCCTCTCGGTTGCTCGGTCCTCCTTCCGTTTCCTTTTGTTGTAATCCTTCTTCCTCTTGTCCTTCATCAAATTCTTCTTCCTCTTCACTGTTCCCTTCATGCACCTGTCCATCCACCCGATGTTCCATACCTCCTTCCTCTCCCTCCATCCAACACTCACACTTATTTAAAATTTTTTGACACTCCGGGCATCTGACCGCATTGCAATCTCTTGCAAAATGTCCCCTTTCTTCACACTTGTAGCACTTGAACTCAGGGCATTCTTTTAGCAGATGTTCCGGGCTCATGCACAGCCTACAGGTCTTCACCTGGTGGCTGTGCATCACCCTAAAGTACTGCGGCCCTTCTGCTGTTTCCAGTTTAGTGCTGTAGGGCAACGATGCCACCTCCTTGGGGAACCTTACTTTTAGGAACCTCGTTCCATCTTCAATGTCAGTGCCCGGGTAGCATCTTCTTTTAATTTTCGTAATGGGATCAACTCCCCATCCCTCCAATTTTCCAATAATTTCTCCATCATCAAGGTAGACGGGCAGGTGCATGAAGGAAACAACATGATCTCTATTTTGCAGTTTTTTTATCTCACAGTTCACTCCTTTTATTACCAGTCCATCAGTCAATTCCTCACATGATTCTTCCCTTTCCATTGTCAATTCAAATTCCTTTCCTTGCCTTGGTCTTAGCGCCAGAATTTTTCCATCTCCACATTTGTCCACCACCGCTTTAATAATATCCACAGCTCTTACCTCATTTACGTTCTCCACATTCACAATCACAGTTGCTTCCTTTAAGTACTTCCTTCCACCAAACTTGTCTCTTGCGTCTTGGTTTTTCCTGGGTCTCGCTCGTTGTCGATAATCCGGTCCAGTGTCGTTTGCCATGCGTGTCTCTCCAGCCAGTCCGGTATCGTTTGCCATGCGTGCCTCTCCATCCAGTCCAGTGTCGTTTGCCATGCGTGTCTCTCCAGCCAGTCCGGTATCGTTTGCCATGCGTGTCTCTCCATCCAGTCCAGAGTCGTTTGCCGAGCGTATCTCTCCATCCAGTCCAGTGTCATTTGCCATGCGTGTCTCTCCAGCCAGTCCAGTGTCGTTTGCCATAAATCCATCCATTGTTTTGACAACAAAAAAAACCACGAACAAAAAATAACCACCCTCCAGCCAGCAAGATGCTGCTGTTAGGTGGTTTTAAAACTAACAAAAATACACAAAAAAATTAAATACTATCCTCAAAAACGATACAAACACAAAAATAAATAACAAAATGGAGGAGAGCCTTCCTCTCCCAACTGCAGCCAAACACTTCCTGGATTGCTCACTAGCTCCCTCTAGCGCGCTCAGGATGGTATGGCCGTAAATTAAGGCATAGTGCAAACGCTACCCGTAGTCGGTAGGGTTCGAACCTTCGTGGGGAGACCCCAATGGATTTCAAGTCCATCGCCTTAACCTCTCGGCCACGACTACGCTTGGCTGTGGCCCTCCAGCTCCCTTGGCTGCAGGAGGGCACCACAGGACGCCACCGAACGTCAGATTCAAAATCCAGCTGAAGGATGAGGTGGCGAAAAGGAGCCCGACGTCACCGTTGCTTGACGGAAAAAGGCTGCCGTGACCCGGATTGCTGCAGCCACAAGGCAGAGTACTAACCACTGTACGATCACGGCGCGCCACTGTCCCACGGCTGCTAAAAGGGCCAGCGGCGTGTTTGTCCGTTGCAGAGGGGGAGCGCACAAGCGTGCAAGGGACGTGCAAAAAACAGGCACGGAAGCTTCTCCTCAGCGTGCAGGCGAACAACGCAGTCGGCAGGATTCCAACCTGCGCGGGGAGACCCCAATGGATTTCTAGTCCGTCGCCTTAACCACTCGGCCACGACTACAGGGACCTGCACGTCCTCTGCCCTGTTCTCGTGCAACACTGGCGCCCTAGTCAGCTCCGTCACCCAGCTGAGACTGCAAGCTAGCCCGGCAGCAGACAAAACAGCAGTCTCAACCAGGAGGCCACTTCTCATCCTGTGGTTTTCAGTACTGACTTTTTGGGCCTACAGCACTGCAAGTTTCCTAGGTCTGTCTTACCTGACTCACTCAGTTCACTTCATTAGCGCTCTTTCCTAACGAGCTGACCATCAGACTCAGGTGTGCCAAGCAAGGGAGAGGCACAAAAACTCAAGGCGCTGTGGGGAGCAAACAACGCTCTAGTAGTGAGTCAGCAGTAGAGCTGGACCGGTGTGACAGCAAGCTGTCGCCACCAAGAATGTGACAGCCGTTCGCCTGAACAGGGACTTGAACCCTGGACCCTCAGATTAAAAGTCTGATGCTCTACCGACTGAGCTATCCGGGCTCTTGAGCGAGACCGCCCGGTTACGTTTCATACAACAGCAATATCCCCACAAACCACCGTGCAGAAGCCTGCAAGAAACTACAGCACAGAGAGCAAAGGCCTTGGAAGGCACAATTATCGGCACAGAAAACTAAGGCGAAAGGGCAAAGGCTACCCGTAGTCGGCAGGGTTCGAACCTGCGCGGGGAGACCCCAATGGACTTCAAGTCCATCGCCTTAACCTCTCGGCCACGACTACACTTGGCTGCGGCCCTCCAGCTCCTTTGGCTGCAGGAGGGCAGCATAGGACGCCACCGAGCGTCAGATTCAAAATCCAGCTGAAGGATGAGGTGGCGAAAAGGAGCCTGACGCTCTAGTAGTGAGTAAGCAGTAGAGCTGGACCGGCGTGACAGCAAGCTGACGCCACTGACGCCGAGCAAACGGGGACGTCGGGCTCCTTTTCGCCACCTCATCCTTCAGCTGGATTTTGAATCTGACGAATCTGACGCTCGGTGGCTCGACGGCAAAAGGCTGCCGTGACCCGGATTGCTGCGGCCACAAGGCAGAGTACTGACCACTATACGATCACGGCGCGCCACTGTCCCACGGCTGCTAAAAGGGCCAGCGGCGTGTTTGTCCGTTGCAGAGGGGGAGCGCACAAGCGTGCAAGGGACGTGCAAAAAAACAGGCACGGAAGCTTCTCCTCAGCATGCAGGCGAACAACGCAGTCGGCAGGATTCCAACCTGCGCGGGGAGACCCCAATGGATTTCTAGTCCGTCGCCTTAACCACTCGGCCACGACTACAGGGACCTGCACGTCCTCTGCCCTGTTCTCGTGCAACACTGGCGCCCTAGTCAGCTCCGTCACCCAGCTGAGACTGCAAGCTAGCCCGGCAGCAGACAAAACAGCGGTCTCAACCAGGAGGCCATGTCTCATCCTGTGGTTTTTCAGTACTGACTTTTTGGGCCCACAGCACTGCAAGTTTCCTAGGTCTGTCTTACCTGACTCACTCAGTTCACTTCATGAGCGCTCTTTCCTAACGAGCTGACCATCAGACTCAGGTGTGCCAAGCAAGGGAGAGGCACAAAAACTCAAGGCGCTGTGGGGAGCAAACAACGCTCTAGTAGTGAGTCAGCAGTAGAGCTGGACCGGTGTGACAGCAAGCTGTCGCCACCAACAATGTGACAGCCGTTCACCCGAACAGGGACTTGAACCCTGGACCCTCAGATTAAAAGTGTGATGCTCTACCGACTGAGCTATCCGGGCTCTTGAGCGAGACCGCCCGGTTACGTTTCATACAACAGCAATATCCCCACAAACCACCATGCAGAAGCCTGCAAGAAACTACAGCACAGAGAGCAAAGGCCTTGGAAGGCACAATTATCGGCACAGAAAACTGAGGCGAAAGGGCAAAGGCTACCCGTAGTCGGCAGGGTTTGAACCTGCGCGGGGAGACCCCAATGGATTTCAAGTCCATCGCCTTAACCTGTCGGCCACGACTACACTTGGCTGCGGCCCTCCAGCTCCCTTGGCTACAGGAGGGCAGCACAGGACGCCACCGAGAGTCAGATTCAAAATCCAGCTGAAGGATGAGGTGGCGAAAAGGAGCCTGACGCTCTAGTAGTGAGTCAGCAGTAGAGCTGGCTCAGCAAGCTGATGCCACTGACGTCGAGCAACGGGGACGTCGGGCTCCTTTTCGCCACCTCATCCTTCAGCTGGATTTTGAATCTGACGAATCTGACGCTCGGTGGCTCGACGGCAAAAGGCTGCCGTGACCCGGATTGCTGCGGCCACAAGGCAGAGTACTGACCACTATACGATCACGGCGCGCCACTGTCCCACGGCTGCTAAAAGGGCCAGCGGCGTGTTTGTCCGATGCAGAGAGGGCTGCGAAAAAGCATGCTAGGGACGTGAAAAAAAGGCACAGACGCTTCTCCTCGGCATGCAGGCAAACAGCGTAGTCGGCAGGATTTCTAGACCCCAATGGATTTTGAAGTGTCGCGCCCCGCAGTTTGAAGAATGAAACAAAGACTTGGAGTTTTGATGCTAGAAAAATTAGATTTTATTCCGCCGATATAAAACCGAAGCTCTCTCTCTCTGTAGAAAGGCTTCCCGACTGTCCTTTGTCTCTGGTTTATATACAAGCTGTTTAAGGCGGATTCTAACGTTAAGTTATATGCATACATTTCACTTGTGTATGTAATTCTATCTGTCCCAGAGGAGAAGAGACCCTCTAGACTTTGTTATGGTAAGGGGAGAAAGCCCCCTCCTCATTTCTTCCAGATGTGCTTTGCCACGTACACATTTTGACACAAAGGCCTTGCTTTGCCACGCACACATTTTGACACAAAGGCCTTCAGAATATATTGGGAGATTCAATAGATGATTATGTCTAAATAATTCTGATTAACATCAATAAAAATCTTCTACATTCCTCCCTTTGAGACTTCATTAAGTCTCACAATTTGTTTACGTCTACCCAGAGTGCTACTTCATAATTCAGTCCTTTTAGCTAACACTATCTAGTGACTAAGTGAGTCACGCAGGTTTACCATCAATGACCAAATGATGCGGCAGCATTCTGGAAGAGAATCAGGACCAAACATCTCTCCCTCCACCCTCGACTTTAGGGAGAGTAAAAGATCCTGTCTCCTTTCTTCTTTTATAGTAAAATACAATGTTAAAAGCATGAGCGTGCAATTGGTTCAGCGCTTGCCTGTGGTTGTCACAGTTATGTATATCAAACACATAAAAACACATTCAAAACATAATACTTTGAATATTCCAAGAAACAATAGTTCGGATCCGTTGATCTTCAGCCCAGATACTTTGCGCATCGTAGAGAGCCATCCTTGGGCAGAGGTTAGGCTAGCACTTACACCCAGGATATGGCTCATCCTTACATCTCTTTTTCATAGTCATCAGAGTCGCTGGATCCATCATCCGCAGTTTGCTCATTCAAGATCAGCTTGTTTAGCAATCCTTCATAATACTCGTCCAAGTTTCTTTCTGTGATTACTCGTTGATTGTTTGGGACTTTTATCATCTCCATTTGTTTCACAGTAGCATTGACGACCAATGTTCTTAGTATAGGTAGTACACAACAAAATAATAAACCTCCTATTATTATAGCAACTCCTAAAAACATTCCTAGTTTAGCAAACCATGCTCCCCAAGCTCCCAACCTTAGATCAAACCAATCCCACATTTTCCCGTCTGTCCCAACATTAGTTTTAAGTTCTACCCTTAAGTTTTTCAATTTGGTCATTACTTCTGTGAATGCTCCTTCTGGAGCAGTATTATTTGGTATAAAAGTACAGCATTGATCCCCAAACATAACACAGCCTCCTCCCTTTTCAGCCAACAAATAGCCCAAAGCTATTCTGTTTTGCCATGTCATTCGGCTTGTTGCATCTAATTGTTCTCCTAAAAGTGATAAAGCGTCATCAGTGTAATTAATAAATCTTTGCTGGTTGTAATATATATAATTGATCCATTCTGTATTTTTATTTTGCGCAATCTAAATGAATATTGATTCAAATCCTGATTTAACTTTGTCTCTTGCCTTAAATTCATAAGGTATCCCTCTTGGCTGACCAATAGCATCTATATAAACTGCAGGGTCTTTTTCATAGGCCCTTCTCGATCTAGATTTCTCTTCTTTTGTTTCTCCTTCTTCTGAAGAGATGTGACTCATTTTATGTGTCAACATAAACCTAGTGCATAATCCTGACCATTTTCTGGTAATGTTGTCAAAAGGCCATATTCTAATCCACACATCCACCATATGTCTGCCAATGGAATATCAGTGTCATCAAATATAGGTGGTGGGCTCTCTTTTACCACTAAATAGTCAACTGTACATCTCGGTATTTGCCATATTTTGCTACACTTTCCTTTAAACCTTCCTACGTCAACATTTCCCTTTTTCTCATAACATTCAAATTCCCGATCTGCCATTAATTGTATTCTTCCTTCGGCTTTTGTATTTTTGTTTCTTGTATAATAGGTCATTTACGGGTACGTTAACATTGCAATTCAGTAGCTTCTCTGTAGATCGTTGTGGATTGGAGAAACTGGCACCAATATGGGCAAAATGCCATTTTTTGGGTACAGTTTCTAAAGACATTTATCGCTCTGCCTCTGTCAATAAAACATTTACTTCCCATTTTTAATACATCTAACCCCATTGCATTAGACAGTCCTGGACATGTCTTAAACCATTCATCATGAAATATTTTGCAACTAGAACTGTGTATAGATATAGGTATAATATACAAAATGGGTCTCGCTTCAAGGCAAACTGTGCAGTTTTCCCATTCTTCTTTTTCTGCTGTGTAATTTACCCATTTATACCAACTATTATCTTCTGCCTTTTCCCATAATATATCTGAATTGCCTTTAATATTGATGTTATAATTGTCATCTACAATACGTCTATTTTGTCTAGACATTCTTTCCTCCTCAACTTTTGCTTGTTCATTTTGGATTACGTAAAAGTCACTGCTAGATTTATTTGAGGGCTGAAAAGTCAATTCTTGGGAAGTCTGGCTGCTGTTGGTTCTCGTTTGCGTTTGCAATTGAAAGGAAGTCTGGTTGCTCTCTGTTGGTGGAGCTTGGATTTGCATTTGTTGAGAAGTTTGGTTGTTTT
Source organism: Acrossocheilus wenchowensis (assembly GCA_029620275.1). NCBI lineage: Eukaryota > Metazoa > Chordata > Actinopteri > Cypriniformes > Cyprinidae > Acrossocheilus > Acrossocheilus wenchowensis. Next base: position 29,811,926 of record CM056137.1, read on the forward strand.
CTATTATTGGAGCTTGGGGTTGCATAATTAGATACATTAAGCATAAGAGGATCTCCAAACACATTGTCTGTTTCGTTCCCTTCCCTCTCCTGTTCCTCTGACAGGACGACCGGAACTCCTTGTGAAACCTTTTCTGTGCTGTCTTTTGTTTGCACTTCATCCTGTGTTTCTCGTCTCTCCTCGTCACTTTCTCCTGAGTTGTCTGCTTGTCTGTTTCTCTCTCTTTCCACTTCCCTCTTTTCTATTTGTTGGCTCCCAAGTATTCTGATCATCTCGTTAGCTGTCACATCACTCATTCCATCTTCACCAGGGTGACTCTTTGCGAATCGTTGCAATGGTCTTTCCCTCGTTGGCAAGGGAGGGTCGTTACTAGCACGCCCTTCATCCCTCACTTCATGCTGTGTGGGGTTGTTGAAGCTGGTTGGTGTATTTTAAGGTGAGAGATGTGGACTCAGGTGTCACTTTGCAACTATTTTGCTGATCAATGCAAGATTCTTTCTTGAGGCCATAACTGCACACTCACTGGTTCTTAATGGTGGAGCAAACCATTCCTGGGCCTTGATATAACTGCTGTCACCTGTAAATGGAAACTTTCAGAGTTTTTGTTAGTGATATCAAGCATGCTCATTTGCTCATCTGGACAGTTATCCTTCTTGGTGTGACCTGTGGAAATTTCATGTGGGTTGAGGGCTGTCCTGACCCCATTTTTGAGCTCTCACAACTCCATTGCTGTTAATAAAATGAGTATACTATTTCCTATAATATGATAAAGAATTTAGTTTTACTCAGTTATCTGCATGCTAACAATTTTTCAATTCATTTCAAATTTATTCTTAACCATTTACCAATTTAGTTGTCTCTTTGTTTTATAAACTGAGTTCCACTATATCACTAGATAATTTCCTAGGTCTATCTAGCTTAATAGCGTTGGCCTTTTGACCTGGAAAACACTCAACCCACTTTATGTTAACAGTCAGAAAGACAATCTTTTATCCTTTTGAGACAGATCAGCTCCATCATGACATGCTGAAAAGAAAGTTAGATGTGGGGTGGACAGAGCAAGCTTGCTTGCTTTGCCTTCCCATGTAATGTGCTGCGCAAGTGTGGCACTGTTTTTCTTTCTGCCACAACAATAACCTAGGTACTGACCAGGAAACTTTAACCGAATTCATCCATGGTCTTTATTTTACTGGGCGTCATTTGCCCTGTGGGCCCACATACTGTATTAAAATCTGCATACAGCTGTTTGGCAAAATAATTGATTTGTTTCAGTGTCTCGTCAGACACCTTCTTTCACTCCATACATTCCATCCGTCATTCATACTTTTTCACACCCTTTCACACACCCTTTTTGGACAAAAAACATATTTTGTCTCGAGATTTCAGCTGATTGTGAACTGAATGATTTTAGTTGTGGAATGCCACGGATTCTGAATATAACATTAAGTTTTTTGTTACACTCTACTGAGCGTAGACCTAGTAGCATTCAACATAGTGTCTAAATGTCATTATGTAACTGGACAACGTCAGTCACTATAAGGTTTGTTTTAACACTGCAGTATAAACCTCCTTTTTCTTTTTCTCAAATAAAATCTAATAGATTAACTGGTTTAGAATAGTTGTCTTAGGCATTGTGCAGTTGAGAGAGTCAATTGTAATTTCTCAAATGGCACTTGTTTGTCCAATTTAAAGTTTAGTCATAATTTTATGTTATTGCTCATGAGCTACTTTTGAGATGATTATTAGAGATCTCTGCATAATTTAGGATTCATGGCCATCAACATTTCTATCTTGTTATCCTCAGTTACGACAGCATATGTGATTTCATGATTTTGGATCTTTGGCGTAATTTTTATTATGCTTTTATGCAATCCAGCCCCAGAAAATTACCATTAAACAAAATGGAGTGACCAATATTTTTGTCACGGGTTGGGAGGAACGAAGACTCAAATGCTGGCAAAAAGGAAGCTTCTTTATTTATAAATTACAAAATAAACAAAAACACAACTGAAACCACCCCGAAGGGGAAAAAGCCAGAACAAACACAAGCACTGAAAACAAGACATACACTGGGCACAAGGCAGACAGGTATCACAGGCATTACCTGGCACAAAAGTGAGACGAACAAGAGCAGAACAGAAAACACAGGGAGCTTAAGAAGGGACAGCAATCAGGAACACAGCTGGGGCAAATTAAACAATAATGAGGTGAGTGGGGAATAGCTGGGAGTGTGATGAGTGGCAGGTGTGTGTGGTAATGGCAATTGAGTCCGGGAAGACGGGAGGTGGCGACCTCTGGTGGTGAGGGGGAGCATCGTGGACCCGGACTCATGACAGGACCCCCCCTCTAAGGAATGGATTCCAGACATTCCCAAGCACCCATCCAAGGGGAGGGCAAGGCGAGAACGGAGCAGGGGAAGGGGAGGGATGGGGGAGGGCCAGGTCCGTGTGCCGGTGGGGGACCTGGCGACTGAGGCAGCGCCGGCGGGATGGGGACCCAGGGCAGAACCAGCGGCCACCACAGCAGTGTGTGTGGAGCTGCCACCCTGAAACAGGCAGTGGCTGTCTCCGCTGCTTTGGGAGCCTTGTGAACGGGTTCCGCCGCCTTGGGAGAATCGGGAACCTTGTGTGCGGACACCGCCGCCTCGAGAGGAACGTGAGCGGACACCGCCGCCTCGGGAGGACCGCAAGCGGACACCGCCGCCTCGGGAGGATCGCGAGCGGACACCGCCGCCTCGGAGAGCTTGTGTGCGGCCACCGCCGCCACGGGAACCTTGTGTGCGGACACCGCCGCCTCGGGAACCCTGTGTGCGGCCACCGCCGCCTCGGGAACCTTGTGTGCGGACACCGCCGCCTCGGGAACCCTGTGTGCGGGCACCGCCGCCTCGGGAACCTTGTGTGCGGGCACCGCCGCCTCGGGAACCTTGTGTGCCGACACCGCCGCCTCGGGAGGACCGCGAGCGGACACCGCCGCCTCGGGAACCCTGTGTGCGGACACCGCCGCCTCGGGAACCTTGTGTGCGGACACCGCCGCCTCGGGAGGACCGCGAGCGGACACTGCCGCATCGGGAACCCTGTGTGCGGGCACCGCCGCCTCGGGAACCCTGTGTGCGGGCACCGCCGCCTCGGGAACCCTGTGTGCGGACACCGCCGCCTCGGGAACCCTGTGTGCGGACACCGCCGCCTCGGGAACCTTGTGTGCGGACACCGCAGCCACGGGAACCTTGTGTGCGGACACCGCCGCCACGGGAACCTTGTGTGCGGACACCGCCGCCTCAGGAACCTTGTGTGCGGACACCGCCGCTTCGGGACGATCGTGAACGGCTGCCGCCGTTTCGGGACGATCGTGAACGGCTACTGCCACCTCGGGAACCTTGTGAGCGGACCCCGCCGCCTCGGGAGGATTGTGAGCGGGCACCGCCGCTTCGGGAGGATTGTGAGCGGGCACCGCCGCCTCGGGAGGATTGTGAGCGGGCACCGCCGCTTTGGGAGCTTTGTGAGCGGGCACTGCCGCCTCGGGTTGATCGTGAGAGGGCACCGCCGCTTCGGGACGATCGTGAGCGGGCACCGCCGCTTCGGGACAATCGTGAGCGGGCACTGCCGCCTCGAGAAGGCCTGAGATGAGCCCTGCCCCCTCAGAGAAAAGCTCCGTGGATATCCCCGCTTCGGTAGCTTTGTGAGCGGGCGCGGGAGCCTTGTGAGTGGGTGCCGCCGCTCCCCTCACCGACATCCGCGGAGGATCCTCCACGCTGCGTCTCAGCCCGGGGCGCCCAAAGAAAGACCCCGAGACACTGGAAGTGGCTGGCCCGATCCAAGGAGGTTCTGGAGCAACAGCCCAGACTGGGAGGGGGGCACCCTCCCGCAGCTCCACCTCCTTCAAGTAGATGACGTGGTCGACCATCTCCCAATAGGACCACGTATCTATTTCCCCCAGCTCCTGCCGGTTGACAGGCTCATCCAGGCCCGCTAAAAACAGGCGGATGAGGGTGCTCCCTCTAATCCCCAGCTCCTGGCCTACCTCGAAGAGGTCTTCGGCGTAATACCCAAAAGGGCGATTGTCTTGTGGGCAAGGATGCGGCCCACTGGCTGGGGCCTGATTCCTCTGTCGACCAGGAGCTGGGTACAAGAAGATTCCCATTGCCGCTGAGTCTTCAGGTGTCTCGTTCGTACTGTCACGGGTTGGGAGGAACGAAGACTCAAATGCTGGCAAAAAGGAAGCTTCTTTATTTATAAATTACAAAATAAACAAAAACACAACTGAAACCACCCCGAAGGGGAAAAAGCCAGAACAAACACAAGCACTGAAAACAAGACATACACTGGGCACAAGGCAGACAGGTATCACAGGCATTACCTGGCACAAAAGTGAGACGAACGAGAGCAGAACAGAAAACACAGGGAGCTTAAGAAGGGACAGCAATCAGGAACACAGCTGGGGCAAATTAAACAATAATGAGGTGAGTGGGGAATAGCTGGGAGTGTGATGAGTGGCAGGTGTGTGTGGTAATGGCAATTGAGTCCGGGAAGACGGGAGGTGGCGACCTCTGGTGGTGAGGGGGAGCATCGTGGACCCGGACTCATGACAATTTTTATTTTAGCAGCCATATATATTTTTCTATTAGACATCTTGTCTACTTTTTTTTTCTTTCCCAAAAAGATCAGCATTGTTGTCACTAATTCAGTTGTGCATTTTTCCCTAGTTGGGTGATGAAATAGCCCTCAATATGCCAAATTCAGCTCGATTTTTTTCCTAAATTGGTGAGTCAAGCACCCACTTCTGTCTGTCAAAATTTCTTATTTCTTAAGACATAAGGCTGGACTGGTACCTATTGAAAAGCAGATTGAGAATGTTAGTTAAAACACAGAATTCAAAGAACTGCTGTGAGACCAGTGAATAATCAAAATTAATAAAGTTAATAAAATGCTTAACAAATTTTGAAACAGTCTCTAAAGTGATCAAATAAATGTGCTTCACCTGTGCGCACACTGAGAAGGGATGGAAGTGCTTCTGGTTAGATCATCAGTTTGTTGAAGCTGTTTAGCTGTTGCACTGGGTTGTCAGTCTGTGATGGCACTCAAAGGCCCGATGTTGTGGTGTATGATCTCCGTTGTTTCTCTGCCTCTCTTCAGTCTGGCTTTTGATTGTTCTTGCCAGAGTTTTGCATTTCAGGATGTTCTCTTCAAAACTCAGGAAAAGTCTCAAGTGATAGATTCACCTTTTCCTGCTTTGACTCAACCTTTCTCCATGCAGAAGTGTTCACTCCTCTTTCCGGAGGGTAGCTGAAAATCCATCAGCCCCTCCCTCTTCTTCTCTCTGCAGCTGTCTTTGCTTCTTCGCCACTTTGTTAGATAGACTCCATTGCTTTGTCAAGGCGCTGATCCAGAAGCCATCTGAAATCTTAACACTCAGAGACTGCATTAATCCAACTGAACCTTTGTAAACTGTGACCAAATTGTCTCTGAGCAATCAGCTCTTTATTTCATTTTCACTTTTCAACCATCTCTTTCTATGGCCCCTTAATAAAAAGGTAAAAATAAGTAAATAAATAAAATAATTAAAAGAGATAATCTGGTTAAAAACAGCAGTTCCCTTATTCTCTTTTAGTAAAGCAAGTTCTTCATTGCAGGAAAATAGCAAGCAGTTTTTTCTTTGCAAAATGCAGAAAGCAGCAGTAATCTACCTTTATTATGTATTATAATTAAACAAAATAATCCTTTCTGTCACAACAGTATGTATGGTAAACTAAGGACATCAATCATAACTTTTCTTCTATACTTGCATGGTTTAGAATAATCCAGTAATGGTGAATGATTTTTCCCAACCAACATAAAATAATTCCTTTTATTTAATTTAATTATTTAATCAACAAATTTCATTATTATTTTTAAATATTCTATGTCTTTTAATTCAAAATTTCTATGAACTTGGTCACCCAATCTTGCTCTCATTCAACATTGCATTACACAAGTTATATTTAGTTAGCTCAAACCCAAATCTCTGAAACTCTGTAATGGATTAACCTTCACACTGTCTCCCAGGGACAACAAGATACAAATTTTAGAAGTCTTCAGTTATAAGCACATGCAATATTTTCATTCATCTATAATATTTATAACAATGTTGCCACTATTTTTCAATTAATTTTTTATCCTTTATCTAATGACCTTTTTATTCTATCTGATGCATGTACACTTTTTATATGCTTTTTCTTTATTTTATTGTAAGCGGTAGGACATTAGGACCCAGTAGATGCCACCTCTGAGCGCTTCATTGCTCACCTGGTTATTTAGTGTGACGTAGTCACAGAGCGCCAAGCCAAGCTAGTATTTCAGTGTAGCATGTCGGTACAGCGTGGGGAATGAAAGCATCAGGATCGCGGGTTTAAACCAGCGCTGTTGTCGGTGTTTGAGGCTGGAGATTGGCCAGTGGATAAACCGGTTGTTTTGGGCAAACTGCTACAGTAACGCAGTTTGAGATTGTGGTGCGGACACATCCTATTTTCTGTCACAGTAACGCAGTGTGAGATTGTGGCGTGGACACATTGTGCAAACATTTGTTTGCTATTCAGGAAACGAGTCCAGTCACTGTTTTTCCTAGCCATTTCGAGATACAAACTGCCTACCGTAACTTACAACGTCGTGTCTACCGAACGCCCGTGGGGCATGGGAGGAGAGGGAGAGTTTTTTTTGTTTTACATTGTATTTTTGTTTTGTTTGTTATCCCTCTGATAACCTGATGTATGTTCTGTTAATTGAAATACTTATTGGGTAGCGTGTAGTTTCCCGTAGAGACAAACGCTTGCAGTGGTGTGCGTGTGGAGTGAAGGCGGTATATTGCTGTGAATCACGTGTATTATATTTAACTGGGTTATCTTACCTGTGTATTCTTCTTAACTTATTTATTACGAGTGATGTGTGGTGTGCTTTAAAATTCTGACACGTCTCGGAAGGGAAACTCCGTATATACTCTTGACCATTTGGTGTTTTGATTGATGGAAGTTTCATGAAGTATTACAGTTGTCTCTTTTTAAAATCTTGTATTATTGGATTATTGTGAAATAAAGAAATGTATATTTTTGACACACCAGCTTCCATCTGCATCCTTTAATTAGGGTGGCTTGCATGAAACCAGGTATTTCTTTTTAACTAACTATTTTATAATCCTGGATCTTTGATCTACTTGAGTAGTAGTACAGAGGGCGTGTAGCAGAGCCCTGGTGGCCACATTATGATCACATAATATTCATAAAATCTTTAATAATGATTTTTATTTATTTATTTTTCAATTATCTCTCGTCTCTATCGTTTTATTTAGTGCGCACTTATTATTTTTAATGTTCTTCATTCAACTTCCCCTCTTAATATCTCTTCTCCACAGCGCTGCTCTCAGAATTTTCTCTCCCTCTTGCTTTTTTCTCTCACAGACACCCAACATAAGATCTTGTTACACATCTGGATTCAATCTTTATTGACCCTATTTCCATAGAAACATGCACACCTCTAAGTCCCTCTTGAGTGTGACAAGAGCTGCGGCCGTTCTCCATTTAGAAAAATACACACTTCTCTCCTCCATCCCTATCGGAATTTATTTGTTCTCTCATTCACTCTCAGTCTTTTCTCACCCACACACATTCGGACACGGACACAGTTTCAAACATTCTTCAAAACAAAGCTTTTTTCTCTCGAGTTTCCACCTGCTCCAAAATACTGGTTCTGATACTGTAACTTCTCCTTAATCTCTCTTCGCAGTAAAAGAACAAGATTCTGCCAGGAATTTTCACCTACCCAAGCAGTCCCCTGTGACCTTACAATTTTTTTGTCTTTTTTTATTTAATCAGGGCGGTATCGTAGGTCGTGCGCGCTCTCTATACTATATCTGCTTCTCGTCTATTCCTGTCCCTTCAGGCCCAGTCCAAATAAACACAGACCATTGCTAGCAATGTATTTTTGCCTGCACTATCACAGTTCAGTTTAAGTTACTCATCAAGACCTCAAACAATAAACCAGATAATGCATGCAGTTATTTTTCTGGAATAAAAACTCCTCTTTTTTATGTTCTCATCTTTAAATTTAGTATTTTGGAAGAGCAAAATTTAAGTGACCTTACCACCAAGAACAGATTTAGCAAACAACACAATATTATATAAGCAAAAAATGCTTACCTGATTATTAAAAGGTGGCCACCTTTACGTGTTGTTCGAAATCTGCTCCAAGCGGTAGTACACTTTGTGGCTCTTTTCCAGATCCTGTTCGTGACGCCAAATGAAGTGTCGCGCCCCGCAGTTTGAAGAATGAAACAAAGACTTGGAGTTTTGATGCTAGAAAAATTAGATTTTATTCGGCCGATATAAAACCGAAGCTCTCTCTCTCTGTAGAAAGGCTTCCCGACTGCCCTTTGTCTCTGGTTTACATACAAGCCGTTTAAGGCGGATTCTAACGTTAAGTTATATGCATACATTTCACTTGTGTATGTAATTCTATCTGTCCCAGAGGAGAAGAGACCCTCTAGACTTTGTTATGGTAAGGGGAGAAAGCCCCCTCCTCATTTCTTCCAGATGTGCTTTGCCACATACACATTTTGACACAAAGGCCTTGCTTTGCCACGCACACATTTTGACACAAAGGCCTTCAGAATATATTGGAAGATTCAATAGATGATTATGTCTAAATAATTCTGATTAACATCAATAAAAATCTTCTACAATTTCTAGTACATGTTTTTGAAACATTCTTACTAAGTTCTCAAGTATGTTCTTAGGAGCATTTTAATGTTTTTCTTGGGAAAATAATTATGACAGTCTTTATCTGACTCACTACATGACTGAAGACACACTGATGAACTCACACTTAAAGGATTGTCTATTTGCACTTCTTCCAGATTACCCAAATAATTATAATTAGGCGCGCGCACTATTTTCGCCGCTACCAGCTTGACTGGCGCTCGGCTTCGTGTTTTGAAAGTGCCTTGTTTTGGAAAAGTTTTTTTAAAAACTTTTTAAAAGCCTGTCTCAATGCGCAGCGATCTCTTTCGTTCATTTTTGTGTTGTGTTTTTGCACTCACTTCCGAGCGAACGCTTCCGGTATGTGTGTCCGCGTTGCTACAGCAATACTGTGTATTACATGCCGCCCAGCAGAAGCTCATTTGCCACACGCGCTACGGGATGAAGGCCACAAGGAAGTACGGGAGAGAGAGAACGAAAGCAAAAGGTTTTGGAAGACACAATTATCGGCACAGGAAGCTAAAGCAAAAGGGCCTGCGTGGCGAGACCCCAATAGATTTCGAGGCCATTGCCTTAACCTCTCGGCCACGACTACGCCTGTCTGCGGCCCTCCAGCTCTCTTGGCTGCAGGCGGGCAAGACAGGACACCACCAAGCTTCAGACACAAAATCCATCTGAAGGACGAGGTGGCTAAAAGGAGCCCGACGTCTCCGTTGCTCGACGCAAAAAGGCTGCCGTGATCACGGCGCGCCACTGTCCCACGGCTGCTAAAAGGGTCAGCGGCTTGTTTGTCCGTTGCAGAGGGGGAGCGCACAAGCGTGCAAGGGACGTGCAAAAAACAGGCACGGAAGCTTCTCCTCAGCGTGCAGGCGAACAACGCAGTCGGCAGGATTCCAACCTGCGCGGGGAGACCCCAATGGATTTCTAGTCCGTCGCCTTAACCACTCAGCCATGACTACAGGGACCTGCACGTCCTCTGCCCTGTTCTCGTGCAACATTGGCGCCCTAGTCAGCTCCGTCACCCAGCTGAGACTGCAAGCTAGCCCGGCAGCAGACAAAACAGCGGTCTCAAACAGGAGGCCACGTCTCATCCTGTGGTTTTTCAGTACTGACTTTTTGGGCCCACAGCACTGCAAGTTTCCCAGGTCTGTTTTACCTGACTCACTCAGTTCACTTCATGAGCGCTCTTTCCTAACGAGCTGACCATCAGACTCAGGTGTGCCAAGCAAGGGAGAGGCACAAAAACTCAAGGCGCTGTGGGGAGCAAACAACGCTCTAGTAGTGAGTCAGCAGTAGAGCTGGACCGGTGTGACAGCAAGCTGACGCCACCAAAAAATGTGACAGCCTTTTGCCCGAACAGGGACTTGAACCCTGGACCCTCAGATTAAAAGTCTGATTCTCTACCGACTGAGCTATCCGGGCTCTTGTGCAAGACCGCCCGGTTACGTTTCATACAACAGCAATATCCCCACAAACCGCCAAGCAGAAGCCTGCAAGAAACTACAGCACAGAGAGCAAAGGACTTGGAAGGCACAATTATTGGCACAGAAAACTGAGGCAAAAGGGCAAAGGCTACCCGTAGTCGGCAGAGTTCGAACCTGCGCAGGGAGAACCCAATTGATTTCAAGTCCATCGCCTTAACCTCTCGGCCACGACTACGCTTGGCTGAGGCCCTCCAGCTCCCTTGGCTGCAGGAGGGCAGCACAGGACGCCACCGAGCGTCAGATTCAAAATCCAGCTGAAGGATGAGGTGGCGAAAAGGAGCCCGACGTCCCCGTTGCTCGGTCCTCCTGGGGGGAGCGAACAACGCTCTAGTAGTGAGTCAGCAGTAGAGCTGGACCGGCGTGACAGCAAGCTGACGCCACTGACGTTGTTAAAAATCGCGACATTCTGTCACGAAGCGTGCAATTAAAGCGCTCCACCACCGATGATTTTACATCACTTGCCGTAGCAAAATGATGTATGTTATACTTTTTCATCAGTTGCTGGAAATGTTTGTTAAAAAATTCAGTACCTTTATCAGTCTGTAATTTTTGAGGCACACGGTTTTCTTTGAGTATAGATTCGAACGCTTTCGTAACCTCCTTTCCCGTCTTATTCTTCTGCGGGTGTGCCCATGCATACTTGCTGAAAACGTCTATACAAGTCAGTAAAAATTTTATATTATCGTTTTCTTTCGAATAAGCAGACATGTCGACCAGATCTGCTTGAAACTGTACGTCTTTCCCAAACACCACGACCCTATTACGCTTGTATTTGACAGGCGCTGTTCTGTGTAAGGTATTTGCGTCTTGAGCGGCTAGCCAGTCCGTAACCTCTTTATCATTCAGAGTTACGCCGTATTCCTGTAACACTGCACGTTTTAACCGTTTTTTTCCCCCCAAAGACCCCGGCTTTGAAGGATTGTAGTATGTTTTTTTCATTAATTCAGACATCTTACTCCACTGTTTTTCAAAAAATAATGACAGAACGAATAGTGTCAAGTAGGTTTTTATTTACAATCATTGTAGAAGGGAGGGGGGTCAAACGTTAAATATGATTGGTTATACGTTATCTATATATTGAAGGAACTTCATACACGATACAATATTTTTCTCCGTCATATGTTCAACTAATGTGTCAATAATTTTACACACATCCGTTGATTCATTTCTTGACAACAAGATCATACACACATCGGTTACATAAGTACAAAGACATAAAATGTTATCTGTTTTAAGACTTTCTTCAGATTCAGGCATGATTTCGAGAATGTTTTTAACGGTCATACAGGGATCATACCCCTTTGCGATGCATCGCCTTGTCATAAGTTTCCACTCATTCGACATGCCTCGTATAACGTTTATTATTCACATAACAATCATTATTATCATCAATGGTCTTATACAATAAATGCATTAATTCTCTCTTAATTCGTTGTTTAAATAAGAGTTTTGCCAGACAGGGTGTGTTGTAGAGGTTTCCCATCTTCCCCCAGGTTAGTCAGAATCCGCAGGTGCACTTTTCTTCCAGCTGTCGACGGCGTCAAAAACAGCCTGTTCACAGTTTTCATCCACAAGTTTCGTCCTGAGTTCTGACAATCCGCCCACTATGTACATCTCATCTCTGAGTTCGCACAGAACGGCATCGACAACGCCCTGAATCCTCTGGAGGTGCGGTGATAAACCGAACAGTTTCAAGGTTCTGGCCAGAATGAACTTTAGATCGGATTTACACACTTTACCCCTCAGTTCTTCAAAACAGCCGAGAAAATAGTACGCCAGAGCCTCATAGAGACACGAATGTTGTATTTGCGACGGATGGTCAACCGAACAGCCATAGCAATTTTTTTTAAGCTGCCCGTCGACCAGATGTTCCAGAATGATCCCGACAACGGCTTTAATAATTTTATGGGCGGTCACGCCGATGCATCCGTCGACCGTATCCAAGACGGAATCGGAGATTGCGGCGTCAGGTGCTGCAGGTTGAGACGGTGCGTGCTTTGCCAGGAAGGCGAGGTTATGGTATCCGAGCTCTGTACAAAATTTGTTCAGTCAGGTAATGTTGTCCGTAGACGATCCCTCCGCGGATGCGACCTCGTTGCATACAGCGCTAAGAGGCGTTGAAGTATTTTCTTGGGTCATGTTGCAGGTGTTAGCGTTTCAAAGTCTATTTCCTCTGAGACCCCTGTCGCTCTGTATTTAATGATAATATTATGTAGGCGGAGCTACGTGAACGCCTCTCCGACTGGTCACACACCATTCGGGGTGAAACAATTTCACTTTTATGTTGTTGTATCTGTCAAATGCCTCGCACCATTTAAACATTTTGTCAATCTTCTCAAATATGTCTTCTAACGCAGGGACATCTTTCCATTGAAACAAGAATTTAATTCTATAGTATTTGAGATGATCCTCTTCAGATATCGGCCATGCGCGCTCAGGTAGGCCTTCAGTGTGGTCGCTACAAAGTATATAAACGTAATCATCAGCGTACTTGTTAACATGGTCCCCCAGCACTCTGTATCTCATTCCAGGCATAATACCATTCCACTCCCCTATGAATAGCGGGTCGTCGCAACCGTCTTTTAGATCACGCCAGACATAATTGTAAAATAAACACCAGTCTTTTACAGTGAAAAACAATTCAGGTTCTTCGCACGTGTCGTACGTGAACCTTTCATCATTGTCCACGGTACGCAGTCTGACCTCTCTGTTGGTCTTGTCAAAGTTGTAACTGCATACACGATTACCGGATAAATTAAGATCGTACTTAACATTATCCATAGACTCGTGGAGGAAATTGACCAAACACGGTCCATGTTTCATCTTCCTAGGCGCTAGAGTAAGATCACCCATAGCACCCTCAACGGTCTTTTCTGGAGTTTTAGGTAACGATGTTTCAGCCATTGTTGTAGAATAATTTTCTGTTTTTTTTTTTTTTCCAATTCGCAAAACATCGTCTGTATTTTGTGAAGGTGAAGATAGGCTACCCTCAACACTCCTTTTTTAAACACAACATTACAACTGAAGCCGTCAGTACACCTGCTGATAGGGCCTGGTAGTAGGTGTGGTCTGGATTCAGCGACGTAAGCGCATTCTGAGTTTTGACGCGCTAGTGTGCGGTTATCTGACGGACGGGCTGCGTAAGATTGTCTGCTCTTTTTCTTTTGTTTAATTTTTGTAACAAGATTTTGACTTTTTACTTAACATTCACTTCTGATGCTTTTTTTGTTTTAGAAGACGGTAAGATGAGTCAGCTCTATTTGCTGTAACTAATTGTGTCAAAAGCTACCTTTTAATCTGTAATGTTAGAACGTTGTAAAGTACCTTAACGTTCGCTTCTGATGCTTTTTTGCTTTAGAAGATGGTAAGATGAGTCAACTCTATATTATTTAACTTGTAATGTTAAGCTATTGTTTTAACTAACGTGTCATATGCTTTGTTTGTTTTAAATAAACAAACACGTACACTTCTACTTCTTTTTATTTAACTTAAAATGTTTTTAAACTAGTTAGACTTCGTTACAACAACACTAGCAAGTCGTTGCTCATTTTACATATATGTTTGATGTTTTTTGTTGATATGTGTAAGTGAAAAACTCCAATAAAAACTTCCCTTTGTCCCGTTTAACACAGTTTCACAATTTAAAGTTTAAACACATAACTGTCTTCAATGGCCCACACAAAAAACACATTTCCCAAAACAATCATAAATACCTTAGGATCACTGGAAAGTAAAAACAGATGCTCATTTAGATGGGTGGGGGGTGGACAAAACAGGTGTCCAGTTTGGGTGGGAGGGAGGGGTGGGGGTCTTATCTTTATGAGGGGCAATAAATCAAACTTTTTGACATTAGGTGCCCTGGGATCTCTCTGAGAGATGTGGGAAAAGTGTCATTTAGAGCGATTTTTGTCTTTTAAAGAGTTTTGCTATGTTGTACAATTTCAGCTAATTATTTAGAAATGTGTTTTGGAAAAGTCTGAGCCTGTTTTCCAAAGTTATAAAACTGGAATGTGTCTCAATGTATGCACTCATCGAACAGAGAGATGTGGGAAAAGTGTCATTTAGAGCGATTTTTGTCCTTTAAAGAGTATTACTATGTTGTACAATTTCAACTAAATACTTAGAAATGTGTTTTGGAAAAGTGTGAGCTTGTTTTCCAAAGTTATCAAACTGGAATGTGTCTCAATGTCGGTAGAAATTACACATGTAAAGAAAACAATTGTAGAATATGTGAGTGAGGCACAATTTATTTATAAAACATTTTAAAGAAAGTTTAGCCATTACTTTATGAAGTGTTGACCCAAAATACCAAAAATAAGCTACCTGTTTGCTGTCATGCTTTCTGAGTTTTTGTCAAGAATCTGATGGATTCAGTGCCATGGACAGTGATATTTCTGCAGGACTGTAAACATCAATCAATGCACATGAATTGTGATATTGTCAGAGTGTAATGTTAAATAAAGATTTCATACAACAGGAAAACATAAAAGTTATTTTAGCAATTCATCTCAACTCAACACTTGGAGAACACTGTTACAATGTTAAGTGTTTAGCACACTTAAAACCAGAAGAAAAAAACAAACAAACAAACAAACAAACAAACAGAGGTGAATAAAACAGCAAGACATGGGCTGCAGTATGTTCTGTAGGGTCCAGACAAGATGTTCCAACTTGTTTGGAGCAGTCGACCCATGCTTTCAAAACCTATAGAAATAAATCATATATGTCATCGTTAACACCAACAAAGTTCTTGCTCATTTTGAGGCAAAGAAATAAATAAAAAGCATTATAAATTGAAATTAGACATTAACTATGTTCAGGAGATTAAACATGATTTCCCAGTTGTATGTATTGTTACAAAATTACAAGTTCATTATTTGTCATTTCCTAAACGTCTCTTCAAACGGCATAATTATATTGCAGTTTTTTTTTTTTATATTGTTGCTAAAGGAGCATTAGAAGGCATACTGTGAGTGATATTTGTGATACAAGTAATTGTCTCTTTGCACACAATTAAAAAATATATAACTTTTTAGACGGTCCCTATCTTGCTTACCGCTCTACATTGGACATTCGGCGGACATTCGCAAGTAAATATGCCATTAAAACAATACTTGGCCATTTTGTTCCATTGTGAATAAAAGGTACTAGGTTGACAATGATGTCGCTGAATCGAATTTGAAAAAGAAACATGTTTTGCACATATAATTAGAAAGTTATTGAACGCGGAAATGTTGTGAATGTTGTGAATGTTGTGAATGTGCGAATATGAAACCAACTTTACCCAAGTCATGAAGGAAACAATGTACTCTTTATTTTGCAGTTTCTTTACTTCACAGTCCACCCCCTTAATTGTCAAACCATCGATTAAAACGTCGCACATTTCTTCCTGTTCCAGTGTCAGTTCATATTCTTTGCCCTGTCTGGGTCTTACAGCCAAAACCTTTCCACTTCCCATTTGTTCCGAAATAGCTTTGATAATATCCTCCGCTCTCACTCCACTCACGTTCTCCGTACTCACGATCACTGTTGCCTCCTTCAAGTATTTTCTTTCCCCAAATTTTTTCTTTGTTTCTTGCTCCTTTCCATTTCCAGCTCTTTGTCACTTGGGTAAAGTTGGTTTCATATTCGCACATTCGGACTTCCGCGTTCAATAACTTTGTTAATCTGCATCAAAAAAGACTAATTTCGGTCAGTTATCATTACGACTACTATGAGCACAAAGCAGAACACATTTTTCTGTAGAACTCGGCATTTTAAAGACGCTGATAAACACGCTTACCTCTATGGAGAGTCGCTCATCTGAGGGACCGTCTACAAATTACACGTTTCGATCACTACAGCCTGCAACGATTTACTGTCCATGGTACTACAGTCATCAGAGAACACCACATCATAGAGGAGGTTTATTTGGACAAACTCTTACGTTTTAAACAGCTGAAACAAATACTTTAAAAACATTTTAAACAATTATAAATATTAAACTATTTTGTAATTTTCTAATTATCATGTTTAGTTATTAATTCTAACTGTAGTGGTGTGTCAGGAATGTTTATCATCTTGATCTTGTATGTTACAAAGGGATATTTATTAATTTGCTTTGTCAGACACATAACTGTTGTAACAGCACAGTACTCAAGTCAAAATACCCCACAAGGTGGCAGCTGTTGTCCAGCAGAGGAAACTACTGTTGCATTCATACAGCATTTTTTTTTCTAGTAAAGTGTTTATTAAAAGTACATATTTATATCAAATCTATAGTTTTGTTCTCTATTGATTATAAAACCTATTCAGCTCGGGATGCACAAATACACTAATGAAAATAAATTTATTGCAAAGTTCTTCAACAGGGAGTTTTGTTTTATATATATTGTATAACAAAACGGAGTGTCTATTCACACTAAATGCAAATATCCCGTCTTATTGGCAGAAGCTACTTACACTAACTCTGCCCACCAAGGTGTGATTGGGATAGTCAATACTATAAAAGACGTGTACAAGACTGCGTCTCCAGTGGCGTAAGTCATAAAATGCGTGTTTTTTGACGTGATCGACCCGAGTTCGAGACTGCGTTTTGCCAAACTTTTTTTCTCCCTTTTCAAATCTCATATCACATCGAAAAGGCATTTAGCTTCAATAAAAATGAAAGAAATAATCAAAAAGTTGAAAATAAAGTATTGGTTAGGGTAGGTGTAGGGAGGGCTTTATTATCCCAATGAGGTTGCATCCATTTAATAATTTAAATTAGAATTAGAATTTACACTAAATACGTGATTGTGTACTGTTTTATAGTGTACTACAATACTGAAGTGCAGATAATTGCCACTATTTGCAATAAGTAGTATAAATAGCAGAAAATCCTGCTACTTTAACATAGTGTAAATGGCATATCATTAACATACTGCTATTTTCACTTAGTGTAAATAGAATCCGTTGCAGTTGGCCACAGCCATATATATGTGTATATATATATATATATATATATATATATATATATATATATATATATATATGTGTGTGTGTGTGTGTGTGTGTGTGTGTGTGTGTGTGTATATACAGTGCCTTGTGAAAGAATTCAAACCCCTTCATTTTTTTTCACTTTTTGTTATGTTGTAGCCTTATGTTAAACTGCTTTAAATTACTTTTTTCTGCACATCAATCTACACTATATACACCATTACAACAAATTAAATAACTGGTTTTTAACATCTTTGCAAATTTCTTAAAGATAAAAACTTAAATTATTCCATTGCATATGTATTCATACCCTTATCTGGGACAGTTGAAATTTAGCTTAGGAGTATTCATTTTGCTTGTAAATGTTACCACACTTTGAGTGAAGTTAACCTGTGGCAAATTCAATTGAATGGGAATGATTTGGAAAGGCATACATGTCTTAATAAAAGGTCTAACAGCTGAGAATGCATATTAGAGCAAAGACCAAGCCCTGAAGTAAAAAAATAAAAATAAAAATAAAAATGCCTATATAGCTCAGAGACAGGGTTGCATCAAACCACACATCTGGGGAAGAGTTCAGAAAAAAAAATTCTGCTGTATTGAATTTTCACAGAAGTGTGTAGCCTCCATTATCCATTATGGAAGACATTTGGAACAACCAGGACTCTTCCTAGAACTGGCCTCCTGGCCAAATTTATCAACTGATGGAGAAGGGCTTTGTGGTGATCAACAATCTGATAGTCACTCTAGTCGAGCTCCATGATCATATACGCAGATGGGAGAAACCTACAGAAGGACAAACATCACTGCAACACTCACAGATCTGGGCTTTATGGCAGTGTGGCCAAACTCAATCCTCTCCTCTCCTTGCAAAAAAGCACCTAAAGGACCCTCAGACTGTGAGAAACAAGATTCTCTGGTCTGATTAACCTGAATTCCAAGCATCATGTTTGAAGGAAACCAGCTCTGATCATCACCTGCACAGTACCATCCCAAAAGTAAAGTGTGCTGGTAGCAGTCTCATGCTGTGGGGCTGTTTTTCAGCGGCAGGGACTGAGGGACTCGTCAGAGAAGAAGAAAAGCTCAATGCACCAAAATATTGAGATAACCTTAATGAAAACACAGTCCAGAGCATTGACAACCTCAGACTGGGCAGAAGGTTCACCTTCCAACAGGACAATGACCCTAAGCACAGCAAGAGTGGCTTATAGACAGCTCTGAATGTCCATTGAGTGGCCCAACCACAGCCTGGGCTTGAACCCAATCAAATATTTCTGGAGAAACCTGAAAATGTGCATCTGCCCCAATCCAGCCTGACAGAGCTTAAGAGGTGAACAGGTGAGAAGAATGGCAGATAATTGCCCGATGATGATGATCAAAGCTTGTCGCATCAGACAAAAAAAGACTTGAGGCTCTAAAGGTGCTTCAGCTAAGTACTGAGTTAAGGGTATGAATACTTATGCAATGTACTTATTTCAGTGTTTTATTTTTTATAAATTTACAAAGTTGTGACAGTTCTGTTTTTGCTTTGCCATTATGGTGTATGGAGTGTAGATTGATGTGGAAAAAAAGTAATTTAAAGCAGTTTAACATAAGGTTGCAACATAAAATGTGACAAAAAAAAAAAAAAAAATGAAGGGGTTTGAATACTTTCGCAAGGCACTGTATGACATAACAGAAGGGTGAATCTAAATGTGTTTGAAATTTTAGTAATTGATTAAACTGATCTACAACAGCTGCTGAAGTGGCAGATGTGGAAACCCAGTATGGCACTAAAGGTTCTGAGGATCCTCAAATGCAAACTGTTCATTTATTCATTCATTTATAATCATTTATTCATATAATCATTAGTCATTACACATTTATATAATTTATCATTTGATTATTTTTTTATAATTTATCATTTAAATCATTAAGTCTTTTAACATTTATTAATTTATTTACTTATTAATTTTATTATGCTTCTATATTTCATATTTATTTTTATTTTTCTTGCTTATGCAATTCCATTATTGTTCAATTTTAGGATTGTGGGGTTTAATGAACTGTTTTGTCTGTATGAATAAGAGATAGCAGGGAATGTTTATGGAAACTCAAGGTTAATGGGATGTTGTTGTGAATCAGTTTGGTATAATACTACTTGTTGAATTTGTGCTCATCAGACAAAGTCTGAGCATTGAGACAAATGCAACTAAGGTTGTCCAATAAACTCTGCTACTTTTCACCATCATCACTTCGTCTCCTGCTTCCGCTCTTCTTTGGCATTCCTCGGTCAAATTCTTGACTGACAGAAGACTGTTAACAGTCGTTTTGGGTATTTTTGGGTACCAGACAAGACTTGCTGTAAACAGGGTTTGGGTATCGACAGCTCTGCTGACTAGTTGTTCTGTTACCGGACAAACTGTTATTTTCTGATGGGATCTGGGATCTGGCATCTAGGGCTAGATCTTAATTGTCAAGGTGTGGGTACTCAATCTAACAACACAGATATTTTGGAAAGAGAGACAGACTCTGACTCAAAACCTATACACCAGGAGCCGGACATTGACTCAGAGTGTGTCAAGCATACACCTGAGGCCATGAAAGTACAGGAGGGAGATCCTGGACTAAATGTTTGGAGATGATGTTTAGAGGTGAAATAAATAAATAACCATATGTCGAAAAAAATGTGAGATAAGATTAGGCCACAAGAAGGGTCCTCAAAATCAAGACAGCCTTGGACAGACCATGTGTCTGACCGCTTTAAAAAAAAAAAAAGAAAATCTATGTATGTCATTTAAATATCAACATGTCAAGGCTTTTTTAAGAAAAAAAATCTTCCATATTTACAAATAAAAGCAGTGTGCACATTCCCCTTTTGCCCAGCCAAATACTATTGGGTCATTCCGTGTCAAATCAACCAAATTTCAAAATGGCAATTTTCAGCTGAGATTCAGAGCCAAATTACTGGGGTAAAAATGGCTTCAGAAAAATGGCAGCATCATAATGTAATTTTTTACACAGAGATTGGTAGGTCTGTTAGTAAAATATGTTGACTTTAGCAATTTTGTTGAATTATGTGAATTAAGTTTTTTTTCTCCAAAGTTTGCAAGCCTGTAACTCAAAGTAGAAAGATGTCTTAATGCCCTTTTAGATATTGGGTCTTAACAAATGTTCCTTTGGCATCTTCATTTTTAAGGACTTATATGGTTCGGTTCCAGAGATATTGGAATTTAAATATGGCTCCAAGAGTAAATTGTTAAAATGTACATATTTCCAGTGGTAAAAAAAAACAACAAATGTGGGTCAATTTGCAAAAATACGATGATACTTTTCTTTTAAAGAGGAATGTCTGAAGAACAAATAATGTTGAAACTAGAGATGTATCTTGTTTACTTCTGTCAAAGCAACTGCATTGAACATACCTGTCCGAGTGCCATGAATATTCTTTTTCTAAAGTTTGCATGCCTATAACTCAAGAAGTATTAAAGACATCACTATATGATTTTAGATTCTAGTTCTTAATAAACTTTTCTTTTGAAATCTTCATTTTCAAGGCCCTACATTGTTCAGTCCCAGAGATATGGGGACCTCAATGAGGCTCCATTTTCAGATTGTTGAATATTCCCTATTTTAGGGGCTGAAAAGCAAATGTTGGTCACTTTGTATACAGCTGATACTTATTGTATTTAAATCAGAATGTCTGAAGAATAAGTAATGTTACTAGGCATACTAGGAATGCATCTTGTTTCCCTCGATCAAAAAAATATGCACAGAACGTACCTGTTGGGAGTTTTAAAAATGCACTGAAATTGGAGTTGAGGGACATTATCTTTCTCTCAGTAGTCTATTCATAAGATTTGAATCAGTTTCAGGGATATTTGGAAGAAGGGATTTTGTTCATTTTAACAGCTTCTGAAGCTAACAAGAGTTCAGACACACAATGTTGTAACATGTTTGAATAAAATCCCACACCTCATAGGGAAAAGTGGTTGCTTTTACCACACATTGCATTCACATCAATAAACCAAGATTTAAAACAAGACGCATCCTAGTTTCATCATTACTTATTCTTCAGACATACTGCTTTAAAATACATTAAGTTTCAGCTGTATACAAAGTGACCATGACCAACATTTGGTTTTCAAGCGCTGAAATGTAATATTCAACAATCTGAAAATGGAGCCTCATTGAGGTCCCCATATCTCTGGGATTGAACAATGTAGGGCCTTGAAAATGAAGATTCCAAAAGAAAATCATATTTTTTGCAAATTGACTCACATTTGGTTTTTGACCACTGAAAATATGTACATTTTAACAATTTACATCTGAAGCCATATTAAAATTCCAATATCTCTGGAACCGAACTATATAGGGCCTTAAAAATGGAGATGTCAAACGGAATGTTTGTTAAGACCATTTGGCACCATCATTATGATGCTGCCATTTTTCTGAAGCCATTTTAACCCCCTGTAATTTGGCTCTGAATCTCAGGTGAAAATTGCCATTTTGACCCCCTCTGCAAAATAGTGGATTACTTAGTAAATATTCATCCATGACATTTAATATTTTGGCTTTCATCACTATACATGTCTCTCTTTCTTCAGAAAAAAATTGAACTGGGGACCTCTGGTTGAGTTGACACATAATGACCCTGTTTCACAATCCAAAATAATCCTGCTGCACTGGGACAAAATGTAAACATGTTAGTCCAACAAAATGGAGATATACAACACAAACTTTCAGAGAAAAAGGCTAGGCCAGCAACCAACCTAAAAAGAAGAAAAATAACAAATAAATAATAATAATAATTCATTTTATTTGTGGGCGCCTTTCAAGACACTCAAGGACACCTTACAGTGATAAAATACATAGTTAAACAGAAGGAAACAACAACACAATAAACAATCATACAATCATCAATACACAACAACCTACCTAAAATCACTCAGGATAGGCTAATCTAAAAAATAAGTTTTAAGACGCGATTTAAAAATTGAAAGACTAAGACTATTACGTATATCTTGAGGTAAAGTATTCCAAAGTGTCGGAGCAGTACAACTAAAGGCTCTACTTCCCATGGTGGTTAAACGTACAGATGGTACAACAAGAGTCAAAGAAGCAGAAGACCTGAGGGATCGAGTAGGTACATACACACGAAGAAGTTCACTAAGATAAGAAGGTGCTAGATTATAAAGGGCCTTATAAGTAAAAAGTAAAATCTTAAATTGAATACGATATCTGATTGGAAGCCAATGAAGGTGCCTTAAAACTGGAGTAATATGCTCATTCAACGGTGTTTGTGTGATGATCCGAGCCGCTGAATTCTGAACCATCTGAAGTTTATGAATTAATTTCTGTGAAACACCACTGAGCAGAGAGTTACAGTAGTCAATTCGAGAGGTAACCAATGCATGCACGAGGACAGCAGCACCATTAACAGAAAGAGATGGTCGAAGACGATTAATATTTCGCAGATAGTAATATGCGGACCGTGTAATATTATTTACATGTGCCTCGAAAGACAGAGTACTGTCAAGGATGACACCCAGACTCTTAACCTGAGAAGAAGGTGAAATTACAGAGTTGTCAATAGTAAGTGTAAAACTTCCACAATTACGCAGTTTTGATTTAGTACCTACTAATAAAATTTCAGTTTTCGCACTATTAACTTTGAGAAAATTACATGTAAACCATGCTTTAATTTCAGAAAGACAGAGCAAAAGAGAGGAAGACGGCAATACTGAACTGGGCTTCGAAGATATATAAAGCTGTGTGTCATCTGCATAACAGTGAAAATTTATATTAAATTTACGGAAAATCTGTCCTAGAGGTAGTAAATACACTATAAACAGAAGAGGGCCCAGGACTGAACCTTGAGGCACACCACTGGTTATCTGAGATATCCGCGACTTAAAATGTTTTATTTGAACGAACTGAGTCCGACCAGATAAATATGATTTAAACCAATCAAGGGATACACCAGTGATCCCAATAGAAATCAACCTCTCCAATAAAATGCTATGTGAGATGGTGTCGAAAGCTGCAGTTAAATCGAGAAGAATGAGTATTGATAAAAGTCCAGAATCTGCAGCCATTAACAAATCATTTGTGACTTTAATGAGTGCTGTCTCCGTGCTATGATATGGACGATAAGCAGACTGAAATTGCTCAAACAAGTTATTCTCCATTAAATGAGTATGTACCTGCTGAGCAACAATTTTTTCCAGTAATTTAGAAAGAAAAGGTAGATTAGATATGGGTCGAAAGTTTTCAGGTTTATTACAATCCGCACCAGGTTTCTTAAGTATGGGAGTTATGGCTGCTACTTTAAAGGATGAAGGAATAGTACCAGTAATGAGAGAAGAATGTATAATTTGAGTTATCAAGGGTAATAAAGAAGGTAGACAAAACTTAACAAGATGTGTGGGAATAGGATCTAACTGACAGGAAGTAGAATTAGATTTCTGAACACATTGAGCTATTTCATTTGCTGTAGGCAAATAAAAACTAGAGAAAGCAGTTAGGGCGGACGCATCGTAAAGAGAGAAGAATGAACCACATGCTCCATTATTAGGTGTTAAATTCTTATGAATAGTTTCGATTTTATCACTAAAATAATTCATAAAAGTATCACATGTAGAATTAGAATGCGAATGTAATGAGAAAGCATCTGGTGGTCGCAAAATATTATTCATTGTAGAGAACAGTATTTTTGCATTTCCACCACCAGAGTTTATCAAATTGGCATAATAATTTGTTTTAGCAGTAGAAAGGGCATCCTTATAGTCTCTGATGTGGTGATCATACATTTCCTTGTGCACAATTAAACCTGATCTCATATATAAACGCTCTAGTTGACGCCCCTTAGCCTTTAACAGACGTAACTCAGGAGTGTACCATGGAGCAGAATGAGCAAATGAGACAATCTGAGTTCTAACAGGTGCAACGACATCTAAAACATTCCGCAACTGGTCGTTGTAATAAGAAGTCAACTCATCCAGGCTAAGTAATCCAACAGTGTTCGACAAGTTATCAACTTCATTGGAAAACACAGACAAATCAATGTTCTTAATATTGCGAAATGTGATAGTACGGCTTTGAGCTATTTTTGATACAATTAATTTGGCCCTGAAAAACACAAGTTTATGATCAGATATAGACAGATCACGTGAACTACAATCAAAAGGTGATATCCCAGTACAACAAATAAGATCAAGTGTGTGACCTTTTGAATGAGTTGGAAAATCAATAAACTGTTTCAGTCCAAAGCAATCCAAACATGATAGAAAGTCTTTTGTATCAGTAGCAGTAGTTTTATCAACATGAATATTAAAATCACCAACCATAATCACATTTGGAGAAACAGAACATAATAAAGTTAAAAAAGCAGAAAGTTCAGTTAAAAAGTTAGTATTATATTTAGGTGGACGGTAAACAGTTGTTATGATAGTGGGTACTGGTCCATTAACTTGTAGCACCATAGATTCAAAAGTAGCGTAGGAAGGTACAGCTATAGTAGAGACCTTCCATTTCTTATTGTAAAGCATTGCTAAGCCACCTCCTCGACCCGAGACTCGGGGTTGACAAGCATAAGAAAAACCTGGAGACCTAACGCATGAACCCAGTCAACATTTTTACAGCACACTCAACACCAAACGAGCAACTCTTTGCTGGGAACATGACACAATGTCTCAATAAAAAAAGAGTTAAAAGTAATAGGCTCAGAAATGAGGAAAAGGGATTCCATTCACTCTGACATCATGATATAAATATAGTTAATGCAGACAATAATCAAGGAATGTGCCACAAAATACTTCAAAATACCAGGCTACATACAACTTTTCAGTATGAATCTGTTCATTGACCATTTGTACACAGAGTATGTCATCAGCTTTCTCATGCATCATTTGCAAAGTAGGTCTCCTGTGTCTTTCTGTCCTGATGCCACTGGAGGAGTTGTGTCAAAAATACCAGAACAGCTGAAGCATTAATGAAATTATGACACTTATTTCCATACAGTTGAACTGATTTATTTGAACTTAAATTTAGTTAATTGTACTGATGAGTAAAAATCATGCTAATTTAATGAGATCACATCAGTTTCATTTCACATATTCTGTGAATGTTCTCAACACAATTCACTCATATAGATCCACCCAGTACTGTTGATGTTCAGACTGGTGCCCTTGCAGAGTTGTGAGTTTTCTGCATTTTTATGAAAGTGGAGAAACCTGTTGGAATTTAATGTTTACTTATTTTAAACATTTAAAATGATTTATACAACATATATATGTTTTTTAACCATTGTGGTGAAGAGTGGAGTTTGTGCTTACATTATCAGTAGCTACTATAAGCAAATAAGTGTTATATAATTGTGAGGAGTAGAAATGCTGACCATATAAGTCATGTGACTGGCTTTAAATTTATGTATTTTAGTTATACTCATAAGAACAAACAGCCAACACAACACTTGTTCTCACATCAAACTTTTGCAGCCTGCAAATGAGCTAAAACAAACCAAAAAAGGTTATCAACCCATTGAGAACAACAGTTTTAGCTCATGTAGCCATAGCCTAACCACAAGGCCTACACTTCACAATAATGGTAACCTCAAAAATCGGCATAAACAAAAATTCTTTTAAATGTCAAAAATAGCTGAACAACAAACTTTAAAAAGTCTTTCCCTTTACTAAAAAACACATTAATCAGTACTTAATTTACAGATTTACACTCCTGATCTAGCCCTATGCAAAGCATGCTGGGAACTAGAAATCCACTTCCTAGTTTCAGGATTCACAGAAGTTTCTGTTATGTTGGTTTTGTAGTGTTACCGTTGTTGTGAAGAGTAGAGCCTGTGGTTAGGTTCAGGATGGACAGCAAAACTTTAAGATTGTGTGTGCTCTGTGTTGTGTGATTATTTACATGTAAATGTATAGTGAGAACATTTTTGATTATCACGTTAGTATATGCTGTTGATAATTAACAACAAAAAAACAAAAGATCATTATGAACACTATGTTTAATCATTTAGCAAACACTTTTATTCAAAGCAATTAATAAGCGAAGACAATAGAAGCAATCAAAACCAACAAAACAGCAATAAAATGCAAGTGGTATGACAAGTCGTGGTTAGCCTAATGCAGTATACGTCAAGTCAAGTCACCTTTATTTACATAGCGCCTTTAACAATACAGATTGTGTCAAAGCACTTAACAGTATCAAATTGGAGGATAGAGTGTTAGTAATGTATAATGATAAGATTAAACACTCAATTTTCAGTTAAAGGCATTTCATTACTGAATTCAGAGATGTCATTGCCTAGCTCAGTTTAGTTTAAATAGTGTCTATGCAATCAAATGGACGATAATCGCTGTAAATTAATACACATAACAAGGTGTGTGTTTTTTATATACATACAGTATATAGATAGATAGATAGATAGATAGATAGATAGATGATAGATAGATAGATAGATAGATAGATAGATAGATAGATAGATAGATAGATAGATAGATAGATAGATAGATAGATAGATAGATAGATAGATAGATAGATAGATAGATGCCGAGCCAGTGGTGGTTTTGTAGGCAAACATCAATGTCTTGAATTTTATGTGAGCAGCTATTGGTAGCCAGTGCAAATTGATGAACAGAGGTGTGACATGCGTTCTTTTCGGCTCATTAAAAATTAATCTTGCTGCCATGTTCTGGATTAATTGTACAGGTTTAATAGAACTGTCTGGAAGACCTGCCAAGAGAGCATTGCAATAGTCCAGCCTGGACAGAACAAGAGCTTGAGCAAGGAGTTGTGTTGCATGTTCCAAAAGAAAGAGCCTGATCTTGCTAATGTTGAATAAAGCAAATCTGCATGACTGGGTAGTTTTAGCAATGTGGTCTGAGAAAGTGAGCTGATCATCAATCACAACTCCAAGGTTTCTGGCTGTTTTTGAAGGAGTGATGGTTGATGTGTCTAACTGGATGGTGAAATTGTGATGAAGTGGTTGGTTTGATGGAACCACAAGCTGTTCTGTCTTGGCAAGGTTGAGTTGAAGATGATGGTCATTCATCCAGCAAGAAATGTCTGTTAGACAAGCTGAGATGCAAGCAGCTATCATCAGATCATCAGGATGCAATGAGAGGTAGAGTTGAGTGTCATCAGCATAGCAGTGATATGAAAATCCATGTTTCTGAATGACAAAATGTAGACAGTGATTCCATGTAGACAGAGAATATAAGTGGTCCAAGAACTGAGCCCTGAGGCACCCCAGCAGCTAGATGTTGCGACTTGGACACCTCAGGAGGTTGTTCTGTGTGAGAAAGGCAGAGACTTGGTTAAACACAACTCGTTCAAGAGTTTTTGCTATGAAAGGAAGAAGGGAAAAGAGTTCTTTAAAAGAGTTGGGTAAAGAGTGGGTTTCTTAAGTAGTGGGGTTATACGAGCCTGTCTAAATGCTGAGGGAAAAACACCAGTGTGAATGAGATAAAATATGATGAGATGAAATAGAATCAAGTGGACAAGAAGTAGGATGATTAGGAAAGATGAGTTTAGAGACTTCTGACTCAGAGAGTGGAGAGAAGGATGTGAAAGAGTGTATGTTTGTTGGTAAGATGCGTTTGACAGTTTGAGTAAGAGATGCTAACTGTTTAGAGCGAGGAAGCAAAGATGAAAGTAAAACAGAGAGCCTGGAGGGTGAATGTGAGCCCAGTTTACATCCAAAGATGACATGTGGAGGGCTATGTGTTGTGTCAGGAACCATGTTGAGGTTAAGAGTGAGCAGGAAGTGATCTGAGGTGTGCAGTGGGGTAATCAGCACATGATCAGTGGAGCAGTGTCCTGAGAATTTAATGAGAAATTATTGAATTAAATTAAAAATTATTAAATATATAATTATCGTTGTAATGCATGGGGTGGGACTGAGAACCATGAACGTGAGGCTTGGTGGCTCCCACAGCTCTCAGCCCTGCCCCACTTGTCCCAAAATTTTTTTACGTGAAAGTGACGTGACATGTGGTCAAGTATGGTTACCCATACTCGGAATTTGTGTTCTGCAATTAACCCATCCAAATTGCACACACACAGCAGTGAACAAAGGAACACACATTGCAAATGACAACTGAGCCACCTATGAACCTTGATCAGTCTCAAGAAGCTTGGATGAAGAAGAACAAACATTTCCCATCCAACAATTCCAGATTATTTTCTGTTCCACAAAAAAAAAAAAAAAAAAAAAATACATGTTCCTGTGACGGCCCGAGTGGTGGCCGCACAAGAGTGGTAATGTGGATGTATCATCTCTTACACACAGCACACGCATCCACACGTATCCACAAACATGCATTTTTATACATATCTATATGAAGGATATGTTCAGTCATTTAAGGGTAATCTTTATTTAAATCTTCCTCTGTCATTTGCATTCACTTTGGCTTTAGTTATAATAACCACATGAAACACAATATTCAGTAGTTCTTTATTGTTAGGTTTTCATGTTTACATTTACAATCCATCTTTATATACATCGTTGCTGATTTGGAGTGCACACGAATTAGTTGCGTTGTATCTGTTACTTACATTTGTTTCTATTTTGAGTTTGTTCACCGGTGACGTGTGGCGATCTTCAGGTGTTGTCTGCTGCTGCTGCATCCTGGTGTGATGAAAATTAGAGTCCGGGCAGGAACAGAGAATTTAAGCATTAGTGGTTCTGCCCGGACATACCATTCATTGAGGTTGCCCGGGGGAGGAGGAAAAGTTGATTTCTTTATTAATTGATTTATGTAGTTGTATATTTATGAGATGTAATTACATTTTGTTTTCTTTATCTTGATCTAATATGTTTCTTTGTTTGATTTGAATTTGACTTGTGTAATGTTACTTGTTGAATGTAAAAGTTTTGTTGCTTTCCCTCTTAATTTGTAATGGGCCCATCTTTTGCTTCATAAGCTGTTGCTTTGTTCGTTTGTGAGGTCAGTTTTTAGTTGTTGGGTTTTTGTGTCTGTCTGGATAGTTTGATTTCATTTTCTTTTGGTTTATTTGTTGTATAATTATGAGTTTGTAAAGTTATCGGTTTGGGGCTGAATAAAGACCCAATTTTTTGGTGAAAGCTGGTGTTCCTTGTTCCTGACTTCTCGGTCCCTCACAGTTCCCCCCAAAAAAGGATCCACAAGTATGTGACACAGAGAAAGAAATGTTCAAGTTTTGATGCATGTCAGCTTCCTGCAGAGGTACTCAATGTAGAGGAAGAGGTAATGAAGTCATTATACAAAAATGAAAACTATTTATTTATTGCATATATTAAGGTACACTATTATTTACTGTATGAACTGCATGTCATTATAGGTCGACATGCTATGGAAGAAGCCACCTACAGAACTGATTGTAGCAGTTTTGAGGTCTCCTAGGCAGAACAATGAGTCCCTCTTACATCACAGGGAATTCCAATCACTGAGGCCACATGAGTGGTTAAATGGAGAGGTACACATATGAAAACTAAAATGCAATTGCATTATTTTACATTTATATTTCTATTTTACAGTATGATAAGTAATTTGATTCCAATTGAAATGCTATATCATATTTTTTAGATTATTGCCTGGTATTTCAGAGCTCTGCTTCAAATGAAGGGTGCAAATCTGTACCTGCTAGACTATTACATCATTTTAAATGAAACAAGGGAGTGGATCTTAAAGGCAAAATTTAAAGTGAGAGACAATAATTACATTTCTTCATTTTGTTATGGACAGTACTCATCAGGTCATCTTTGAGGAATATGATGGGCTCATCACTTTCATAAATATCAACAACAACCACTGGAGGTTTGTGGTAAGTAAAAAGTCTGCAAATAGAAATGTTAAGCTAGCACATATAATGTAAACATGGATAAGCCCATATAGAAATGTTTGATGTTTTCACTGATATTTGTGAGAATTGACTTAGTAGTTAGAATTTCCTTGTTTATTTGTCTCCAATTTAGTATCTTCATGCTAAATGTGACAGCAGTTTCATACTTGACTCTCAAATGGGTACAAATGAAAAGGAAAAAGCCGAAGAGATATGCAACAAGTTTCGGTATGACAGTGTTTGTTATAACTGAATGTAGCATGTTTACCTCAATTAGAAAGTTATTGAATGCGGAAATGTTGTGAATGTGTGAATATGAAACCAACTTTACCCAAGTCTCTTTGTCGTTTCTCCAGTCCATTTTCATTTACCGTGCATGTTCCTTCAGCCAGTCCAGACTTGGGTAAAGTTGGTTTCATATTCGCACATTCACAACATTTCCGCGTTCAATAACTTTCTAATTATATGTGCAAAACATGTTACTTTTGCAAATTCGATTCAGCGACATCATTGTCAACCTAGTACCTTTTATTCACAATGGAACAAAATGGCCAAGTATTGTTTTAATGGCATATTTACTTGCGAATGTCCGCCGAATGTCCAATGTAGAGCGGTAAGCAAGATAGGGACCGTCTAAAAAGTTATATATTTTTTAATTGTGTGCAAAGAGACAATTACTTGTATCACAAATATCACTCACAGTATGCCTTCTAATGCTCCTTTAGCAACAATAAAAAAAAAAACTGCAATATAATTATGCCGTTTGAAGAGACGTTTAGGAAATGACAAATAATGAACTTGTAATTTTGTAACAATACATACAACTGGGAAATCATGTTTAATCTCCTGAACATAGTTAATGTCTAATTTCAATTTATAATGCTTTTTATTTATTTCTTTGCCTCAAAATGAGCAAGAACTTTGTTGGTGTTAACGATGACATATATGATTTATTTCTATAGGTTTTGAAAGCATGGGTCGACTGCTCCAAAGCAAGTTGGAACATCTTGTCTGGACCCTACAGAATATACTGCAGCCCATGTCTTGCTGTTTTATTCACCTCTGTTTGTTGGTTTGTTTGTTTGTTTGTTTGTGTGTTTGTTTTCTTCTGGTTTTAAGTGTGCTAAACACTTAACATTGTAACAGTGTTCTCCAAGTGTTGAGTTGAGATGAATTGCTAAAATAACTTTTATGTTTTCCTGTTGTATGAAATCTTTATTTAACATTACACTCTGACAATATCACAATTCATGTGCATTGATTGATGTTTACAGTCCTGCAGAAATATCACTGTCCATGGCACTGAATCCATCAGATTCTTGACAAGAACTCAGAAAGCATGACAGCAAACAGGTAGCTTATTTTTGGTATTTTGGGACAACACTTCATAAAGTAATGGCTAAACTTTCTTTAAAATGTTTTATAAATAAATTGTGCCTCACTCACATATTCTACAATTGTTTTCATTACATGTGTAATTTCTACCAACATTGACACACATTCCAGTTTGATAACTTTGGAAAACAAGCTCACACTTTTCCAAAACACATTTCTAAGTATTTAGTTGAAATTGTACAACATAGCAAAGCGCTTTAAAGGACAAAAATCGCTGTAAATGACACTTTTCCCACATCTCTCTGTTCGATGAAGTGCGTACATTGACACACGTTCCAGTTTTATAACTTTGGAAAACAGGCTCACACTTTTCCAAAACACATTTCTAAATAATTAGCTGAAATTGTACAACATAGCAAAACTCTTTAAAGGAAAAGCAGCTATATAAAGCTAAAAAAGTCCCATATAGTGGAACAAACAACTCCAAAAGATTTTCAAGGTGCACTGTTGCTGAAGTCTACATGCATTGAGCTGTATGTAGTAAGTTTCCCTGGCCACATAAAATACTATCTTTAATACTATCTAAATAGTAAAGGCAAATGACATACAAACTGTATATTCTATATACAGACTTATACATCTTTTTACTACACCACAAAATTTGTGTCTGATTGGTACATCTCACATGGTTTTAGAAATTACATCCTACCAACTCACAACAATATAAATAATATCGATGAATAATCCTTGAGTAACTAAGTATATGAATAATGTAAAACAGTAATATGAATACAATGCAAAAAAGAAGTGCATAAAGAAAAAAATTACTTGTAATGATTCTACTGTACTGGCTAAACTAATAAGAAATATGTTGTATTAATGAATATGAAATAGAACAAAATATAAGCACATTGGAAATTTGCATACACCAATATCAAACATAAACTAAACACTACAAATCTAATTCCATAACATCTCAAATAGGCAACACATATTCTTATTGTTTTAACACACTTTCAGCATAAGCTCCAAACTGCATAGCTTACCAACACAAATCACAAATCCATGCTTGTTCTTCTGGTGGCACATTAATGTTGAGGCACCAAACATGAAACCACCTCAGGCATCATTTACATTGAATCCAGAAGGGAAATAGGACATGTTGTTAGATGTATATAGACATAGTAGAAATTGTTAAAATTACTTTTCAAAACATTTGTTTTCACTTTACACAAGTAGTAAACAGCCAGAAATGGCATAGTGAATACCCAGGTGCTTTGCTCCTCTGTTTGATCTTTTTCTGATTTTCCACACACTGCAGTATTCCTGTCTTGACACTGCAATTATTATAACGTAGATAGGATTATCTTTAATATCTCTGTGTATAACATGGAAATAAACTGTTTCTTCAAAGTGCTTTATACCTGATGCCAGCAAAATCTCTTTGGCTACACTTTTCCTGTAGTGGGTCATCTCCGTGCTGGGTGTTATATTAATTATGTTAGGAATTTTGGGGAACTCTTCCACCACCTGTTTGGCCATCTAGAAGGATAGTAGTGAGAAGTAACAGACACAGTGTCATATGGCAAAACGTCAGGACAGTGCTTATGTCAACCACTTTCCCCCTCCATTTACCAGCATCACAAAGGCACCACAGCTGGAACTATCCTCCTGAAATGGATCTGTGATTGTGCCAGGTGTCCAGTTCTTATTCGCCCAGTCTGTCTTTTCATTCGTATGAGGTCTCATTGTGAAAAACTGTCTGTATTTGGAGAAATGCAGTGCGTGTTTTTATGGTAGTCTTAAGTAACACCAATTATGCTAATTTATCATTATTATTGTTTTTGAGGTAAACATGCTACATTCAGTTATAACAAACACTGTCATACCGAAACTTGTTGCATATCTCTTCGGCTTTTTCCTTTTCATTTGTACCCATTTGAGAGTCAAGTATGAAAATGGTGTCACATTTAGCATGAAGATACTAAATTGGAGACAAATAAACAAGGAAATTCTAACTACTAAGTCAATTCTCACAAATATCAGTGAAAACATCAAACATTTCTATATGGGCTTATCCATGTTTACATTATATGTGCTAGCTTAACATTTCTATTCGCAGACTTTTTACTTACCACAAACCTCCAGTGGTTGTTGTTGATATTTATGAAAGTGATGAGCCCATCATATTCCTCAAAGATGACCTGATGAGTACTGTCCATAACAAAATGAAGAAATGTAATTATTGTCTCTCACTTTAAATTTCGCCTTTAAGATCCACTCCCTTGTTTCATTTAAAATGATGTAATAGTCTAGCAGGTACAGATTTGCACCCTTCATTTGAAGCAGAGCTCTGAAATACCAGGCAATAATCTAAAAAATATGATATAGCATTTCAATTGGAATCAAATTACTTATCATACTGTAAAATAGAAATATAAATGTAAAATAATGCAATTGCATTTTAGTTTTCATATGTGTAACGTGATAATCAAAAATGTTCTCACTATACATTTACATGTAAATAGTCAAACAACACGGAACATACACAATCTTAAAGTTTTGCTGTCCATCCTGAACCTAACCACAGGCTCTACTCTTCACGACAACGGTAACACTACAAAACCAACATAACAGAAACTTCTGTGAATCCTGAAACTGGGAAGTGGATTTCTAGTTCCCAGCATGCTTTGCATAGGGCTAGATCAGGAGTGTAAATCTGTAAATTAAGTGCTGCTTAATGTGTTTTTTAATAAAGGGAAAGACTTTTTAAAGTTTGTTGTTTAGCTATTTTTGACATTTAAAAGAGTTTTTGTTTATGCCGATTTTTGAGGTTACCATTATTGTGAAGTGTAGGCCTTGTGGTTAGGCTATGGCTACATGAGCTAAAACTGTTGTTCTCAATGGGTTGATAACCTTTTTTGGTTTGTTTTAGCTCATTTGCAGGCTGCAAAAGTTTGATGTGAGAACAAGTGCTGTGTTGGCTGTTTGTTCTTATGAGTATAATTAAAATACATCAATTTAAAACCAATCACATGACTTATATGGTCAGCATTTCTATTCTTCACAATTATATAATATTTATGTGCTTATAGTAGCTACTGATAATCTAAGCACAAACTCCACTCTTCACCACAATGGTTAAAAACATATATATATGTTATATAAATTATTTTAAATAAGTAAACATTAAATTCCAACAGGTTTCTCCATTTTCATAAAAATGCAGAAAACTCACAACTCTGCAAGGGCACCAGTCTGAACATCAACAGTACTGGGTGGATCTATATGAGTGAATTGTGTTGAGAACATTCACAGAATATGTGAAATGAAACTGATGTGATCTCATTAAATTAGCATGATTTTTACTCATCAGTACAATTAACTAAATTTAAGTTCAAATAAATCAGTTCAACTGTATGGAAATAAGTGTCATAATTTCATTAATGCTTCAGCTGTTCTGGTATTTTGACACAACTCCTCCAGTGGCATCAGGACAGAAAGACACAGGAGACCTACTTTGCAAATGATGCATGAGAAAGCTGATGACATACTCTGTGTACAAATGATCAATGAACAGATTCATACTGAAAAGTTGTATGTAGCCTGGTATTTTGAAGTATTTTGTGGCACATTCCTTGATTATTGTCTGCATTAACTATATTTATATCATGATGTCAGAGTGAATGGAATCCCTTTTCCTCATTTCTGAGCCTATTACTTTTAACTCTTTTTTTATTGAGACATTGTGTCATGTTCCCAGCAAAGAGTTGCTCGTTTGGTGTTGAGTGTGCTGTAAAAATGTTGACTGGGTTCATGCGTTAGGGTCTTTGTTATTTTTCCTCTTTTTAGGTTGGTTGCTGGCCTAGCCTTTTTCTCTGAAAGTTTGTGTTGTATATCTCCATTTTGTTGGACTAACATGTTTACATCTTGGTCCAGTGCAGCAGGATTATTTTGGATTGTGAAACAGGGTCATTACGTGTCAACTCAACCAGAGGTCCCCAGTTCAAATTTTTGATTTTTTCTGACGAAAGACAGACATGTATAGTGATGAAAGCCAAAATATTAAATGTCATGGATGAATATTTACTAAGTAATCCACTATTTTGTAGAGGGGGTCAAAATGGCAATTTTCACCTGAGATTCAGAGCCAAATTACAGCGGGTTAAAATGGCAGCATCATAATGTAATTTTTACACAGAGATTGGTAGGCCTGTTAGTAAAATCTTTTCACTTTAGCAATCTTTTTTGCATTATGTGCCAATGGTGACCATTCAAAACTGGGGAAACAGCACTTTAAGTTTTTTCTCCAAAGTTTGCATGCCTGTAACTCAAGAAGTATAAAGATATCTTGATGCCCTTTTACATATTGGGTCTTAACAAACATTCCGTTTGACATCTCCATTTTTAAGGCCCTATGTAGTTCGGTTCCAGAGATATTGGAATTTTAATATGGCTTCAGATGTAAATTGTCAAACTGTAAATATTTTCAGTGGTCAAAAACCAAATGTGAGTCAATTTGCAAAAATATGATTTTCTTTTGGAATCTTCATTTTCAAGGCCCTACATTGTTCAATCCCAGAGATATGGGGACCTCAATGAGGCTCCATTTTCAGATTGTTGAATATTACATTTCAGCGCTTGAAAACCAAATGTTGGTCATGGTCACTTTGTATACAGCTGATACTTAATGTATTTTAAAGCAGAATGTCTGAAGAATAAGTAATGTTGAAACTAGGAATGCGTCTTGTTTCCCTCTATCAAAATAATTGTATAGGACATACCTGTTTGAGTGTCATAAATATCCCAATATCCCTGTATGGTTTAATCCAACACCTTGGTGCAGCTCCATGTCCAAATTGTTGTGTCCTACCCATTTTCACACCAAATGTGGTTTTGTGTTTATCTAGTCATCACTGCTGACAATGCAAATAATAACAGTAACCTAGTGTTTAGGAATGTGCAGTGTGACATGATCAGGATTAATTGTTAACTCTAGATAAAGTATGAACAGTGTGAAATGTACAATAAGATTACCCAGGATCCCCTTTAGCACTATAACTATGCTCAAATTATATAACAATAAAAAAGAAAAATAAATTCTAATAATTAATCCAGGTTAGGCAAATCTTGGTTTATTGATGTGAATGCAATGTGTGGTAAAAGCAACCACTTTTCCCTATGAGGTGTGGGATTTGATTCAAACATGTTACAACATTGTGTGTCTGAACTCTTGTTAGCTTCAGAAGCTGTTAAAATGAACAAAATCCCTTCTTCCAAATATCCCTGAAACTGATTCAAATCTTATGAATAGACTACTGAGAGAAAGATAATGTCCCTCAACTCCAATTTCAGTGCATTTTTAACACTCCCACAGGTATGATCTGTGCATATTGTTTTGATAGAGGGAAACAAGATGCATTCCTAGTATGCCTAGTAACATTACTTATTCTTCAGACATTCTGATTTAAATACAATAAGTATCAGCTGTATACAAAGTGACCAACATTTGCTTTTCAGCCCCTAAAATAGGGAATATTCAACAATCTGAAAATGGAGCCTCATTGAGGTCCCCATATCTCTGGGACTGAACAATGTAGGGCCTTGAAAATGAAGATTTCAAAAGAAAAGTTTATTAAGAACTAGAATCTAAAATCATATAGTGATGTCTTTAATACTTCTTGAATTATAGGCATGCAAACTTTAGAAAAAGAATATTCATGGCACTCGGACAGGTATGTTCAATGCAGTTGCTTTGACAGAAGTAAACAAGATACATCTCTAGTTTCAACATTATTTGTTCTTCAGACATTCCTCTTTAAAAGTATCATCGTATTTTTGCAAATTGACCCACATTTGTTGTTTTTTTTTTACCACTGGAAATATGTACATTTTAACAATTTACTCTTGGAGCCATATTTAAATTCCAATATCTCTGGAACCGAACCATATAAGGCCTTAAAAATGAAGATGCCAAAAGGAACATTTGTTAAGACCCAATATCTAAAAGGGCATTAAGACATCTTTCTACTTTGAGTTACAGGCTTGCAAACTTTGGAGAAAAAAAACTTAATTCACATAATTCAACAAAAATTGCTAAAGTCAACATATTTTACTAACAGACCTACCAATCTCTGTGTAAAAAATTACATTATGATGCTGCCATTTTTCTGAAGCCATTTTTACCCCAGTAATTTGGCTCTGAATCTCAGCTGAAAATTGCCATTTTGAAATTTGGTTGATTTGACACGGAATGACCCAATAGTATTTGGCTGGGCAAAAGGGGAATGTGCACACTGCTTTTATTTGTAAATATGGAAGATTTTTTTCTTAAAAAAGCCTTGACATGTTGATATTTAAATGACATACATAGATTTTCTTTTTTTTTTTTTTTTTAAAGCGGTCAGACACATGGTCTGTCCAAGGCTGTCTTGATTTTGAGGACCCTTCTTGTGGCCTAATCTTATCTCACATTTTTTTCGACATATGGTTATTTATTTATTTCACCTCTAAACATCATCTCCAAACATTTAGTCCAGGATCTCCCTCCTGTACTTTCATGGCCTCAGGTGTATGCTTGACACACTCTGAGTCAATGTCCGGCTCCTGGTGTATAGGTTTTGAGTCAGAGTCTGTCTCTCTTTCCAAAATATCTGTGTTGTTAGATTGAGTACCCACACCTTGACAATTAAGATCTAGCCCTAGATGCCAGATCCCAGATCCCATCAGGAAATAACAGTTTGTCCGGTGACAGAACAACTAGTCAGCAGAGCTGTCGATACCCAAACCCTGTTTACAGCAAGTCTTGTCTGGTACCCAAAAATACCCAAAACGACTGTTAACAGTCTTCTGTCAGTCAAGAATTTGACCGAGGAATGCCAAAGAAGAGCGGAAGCAGGAGACGAAGTGATGATGGTGAAAAGTAGCAGAGTTTATTGGACAACCTTAGTTGCATTTGTCTCAATGCTCAGAATTTGTCTGATGAGCACAAATTCAACAAGTAGTATTATACCAAACTGATTCACAACAACATCCCATTAACCTTGAGTTTCCATAAACATTCCCTGCTATCTCTTATTCATACAGACAAAACAGTTCATTAAACCCCACAATCCTAAAATTGAACAATAATGGAATTGCATAAGCAAGAAAAATAAAAATAAATATGAAATATAGAAGCATAATAAAATTAATAAGTAAATAAATTAATAAATGTTAAAAGACTTAATGATTTAAATGATAAATTATAAAAAAAATAATCAAATGATAAATTATATAAATGTGTAATGACTAATGATTATATGAATAAATGATTATAAATGAATGAATAAATGAACAGTTTGCATTTGAGGATCCTCAGAACCTTTAGTGCCATACTGGGTTTCCACATCTGCCACTTCAGCAGCTGTTGTAGATCAGTTTAATCAATTACTAAAATTTCAAACACATTTAGATTCACCCTTCTGTTATGTCATACAGTGCCTTGCGAAAGTATTCAAACCCCTTCATTCTTTTTTTGTTTTGTCACATTTTATGTTGCAACCTTATGTTAAACTGCTTTAAATTACTTTTTTTCCACATCAATCTACACTCCATACACCATAATGGCAAAGCAAAAACAGAACTGTCACAACTTTGTAAATTTATAAAAAATAAAACACTGAAATAAGTACATTGCATAAGTATTCATACCCTTAACTCAGTACTTAGCTGAAGCACCTTTAGAGCCTCAAGTCTTTTTTTTGTCTGATGCGACAAGCTTTGATCATCATCATCGGGCAATTATCTGCCATTCTTCTCACCTGTTCACCTCTTAAGCTCTGTCAGGCTGGATTGGGGCAGATGCACATTTTCAGGTTTCTCCAGAAATATTTGATTGGGTTCAAGCCCAGGCTGTGGTTGGGCCACTCAATGGACATTCAGAGCTGTCTATAAGCCACTCTTGCTGTGCTTAGGGTCATTGTCCTGTTGGAAGGTGAACCTTCTGCCCAGTCTGAGGTTGTCAATGCTCTGGACTGTGTTTTCATTAAGGTTATCTCAATATTTTGGTGCATTGAGCTTTTCTTCTTCTCTGACGAGTCCCTCAGTCCCTGCCGTTGAAAAACAGCCCCACAGCATGAGACTGCTACCAGCACACTTTACTTTTGGCATGGTACTCTTCAGGTGATGATCAGAGCTGGTTTCCTTCAAACATGATGCTTGGAATTCAGGTTAATCAGACCAGAGAATCTTGTTTCTCACAGTCTGAGGGTCCTTTAGGTGCTTTTTTGCAAGGAGAGGAGAGGATTGAGTTTGGCCACACTGCCATAAAGCCCAGATCTGTGAGTGTTGCAGTGATGTTTGTCCTTCTGTAGGTTTCTCCCATCTGCGTATATGATCATGGAGCTCGACTAGAGTGACTATCAGATTGTTGATCACCACAAAGCCCTTCTCCATCAGTTGATAAATTTGGCCAGGAGGCCAGTTCTAGGAAGAGTCCTGGTTGTTCCAAATGTCTTCCATAATGGATAATGGAGGCTACACACTTCTGTGAAACTTCAATGCAGCAGAATTTTTTTTTCTGAACTCTTCCCCAGATGTGTGGTTTGATGCAACCCTGTCTCTGAGCTATACAGGCATTTTTATTTTTATTTTTTTACTTCAGGGCTTGGTCTTTGCTCTAATATGCATTCTCAGCTGTTAGACCTTTTATTAAGACATGTATGCCTTTCCAAATCATTCCCATTCAATTGAATTTGCCACAGGTTAACTTCACTCAAAGTGTGGTAACATTTACAAGCAAAATGAATACTCCTAAGCTAAATTTCAACTGTCCCAGATAAGGGTATGAATACATATGCAATGGAATAATTTAAGTTTTTATCTTTAAGAAATTTGCAAAGATGTTAAAAACCAGTTATTTAATTTGTTGTAATGGTGTATATAGTGTAGATTGATGTGCAGAAAAAAGTAATTTAAAGCAGTTTAACATAAGGCTACAACATAACAAAAAGTGAAAAAAATGAAGGGGTTTGAATTCTTTCACAAGGCACTGTATATACACACACACACACACACACACACACACACACACATATATATATATATATATATATATATATATACACATATATATGGCTGTGGCCAAGTGCAACGGATTCTATTTACACTAAGTGAAAATAGCAGTATGTTAATGATATGCCATTTACACTATGTTAAAGTAGCAGGATTTTTTGCTATTTATACTACTTATTGCAAATAGTGGCAATTATCTGCACTTCAGTATTGTAGTACACTATAAAACAGTACGCAATAACGTATTTAGTGTAAATTATAATTATAATTTAAATTATTAAATGGATGCAACCTCATTGGGATAATAAAGCCCTCCCTACACCTACCCTAACCAATACTTTATTTTCAACTTTTTGATTATTTCCTTCATTTTTATTGAAGCTAAATGCCTTTCCGATGCGATATGAGATTTGAAAAGGGAGAAAAAAAGTTTGGCAAAACATGGTCTCGAACTCGGGTCGATCACGTCAAAAAGCATGCATTTTATGACTTACGCCACTGGAGACGCAGTCTTGTACACGTCTTTTATAGTATTGACTATCCCAATCACACTTTGGTGGGCAGAGTTAGTGTAAGTAGCTTCTGCCAATAAGACGGGATATTTGCATTTAGTGTGAATAGACACTCCGTTTTGTTATACAATATATATAAAACAAAACTCCCTGTTGAAGAACTTTGCAATAAATTTATTTTCATTAGTGTATTTGTGCATCCCGAGCTGAATAGGTTTTATAATCAATAGAGAACAAAACTATAGATTTGATATAAATATGTACTTTTAATAAAAACTTTACTAGAAAAAAAATGCTGTATGAATGCAACAGTATTCCTGCTGGACAACAGCTGCCACCTTGTGGGGTATTTTGACTTGTTTACTGTGCTGTTACAACAGTTATGTGTCTGACAAAGCAAATTAATAAATATCCCTTTGTAACATACAAGATCAAGATGATAAACATTCCTGACACACCACTACAGTTAGAATTAAAAACTGAACATGATAATTAGAAAATTACAAAGTACTTTAATATTTATAATTGTTTAAAATGTTGTTAAAGTATTTGTTTCAGCTGTTTAAAATGTAAGAGTTTGTCCAAATAAACCTCCTCTATGATGTGGTGTTCTCTGATGACTGTAGTACCATGGACAGTAAATCGTTGCAGGCTGTAGTGATCGAAACAGTGTAATTTGTAGACGGTCCCTCAGATGAGCGACTCTCCATAGAGGTAAGCGTGTTTATCAGCGTCTTTAAAATGCCGAGTTCTACAGAAAAATGTGTTCTGCTTTGTGCTCATAGTAGTCGTAATGATAACTGACCAAAATTAGCCTTTTTTGATGCAGATTAACAAAGTTATTGAACGCGGAAGTCCGAATGTGCGAATATGAAACCAACTTTACCCAAGTCCAGTCCAGTGTCGTTTGTCTTGCATGTTTCTCCAGCCAGTTCCGAGTCGATACCAGGTAATCCGTCCATTGGGGGGAGAGAAAAAAACAATATCCACCACCCTCCAGACAGCGATATGCTGCTGTTAGGTGGTTTTTTAAAATAATAAAAAACAAAACAGTCAATAAATAAAAAAATAAATAACAAAACAAAACATACAAAGATTTAAAAATCAAAATGAAGGAGAGCCTTCCTCTCCCAACTACTGCCACGTCACTTCCTGTGAGCTCACTAGCGCCCTCGGGGTGGTATGGCCGTAAGCGAAGACTGCAGCAAAAAGAGGGCACTTTAAAGATCAGCCAGACTAAAGGCCATTCTATGAGATAAGTTGTGAAGAAAAGCTTACAGCACCTGGTATTCCCAGGCAGTCTCCCATCCAAGTACTAACCAGGCCCAACCCTGCTTAGCTTCCGAGATCAGACGAGATCGGGCGCACCCTTTTTTTTTTTTTTTTTTTAATTGAAAATATTTCAGTACAGAAACACATCAAAAATTTCCACATAAAATACATCAATCGTTTTTGTTACAGAAATATCTCAGTCATAAAAGAGGTGCAGACGTTCAATTAAGGTTCCATTAAAAATTCCTCAGCAAACATCTTTTTTTTTTTTTTTCTTTTAAACATTCTTACAGTTAGGTAGAAATGACATTTCCAAACCCGAGTCCTTTAAAACCTGACATACATCCTGTGTAAAAACATTGTAAAATACACAGCTTTTCTCTTCTTGTTTAAACGTTTCAAATTTCCTTTTAAACACATGCCACACATCCATTAAAATATTTTCTCTCTTTGCCACCACCCTTCTTTCCCATATGGCACTCTTGATCATCATCACCAGTAAATTAATAAGTTTTTTGTTTTTGCATTGCTTATCCAGACCCAGCATCACCACCTTATTCCATTCAATATATTCATCATCCTCCCCTCTCAAACTTAAAATCATACTTTTGCATTTCCCATTAAAATCCTCCAATTCTTTGCAATATGAAAACAAATGTAAAAATCCTTCATCATCATCGTTACAAACTTTACAAGTAGCACTTGGTTCCATTCCAATTTTGTTTAAAATAACATCCGTAAAAATCACTTTGTGTCTGATAAAATATTCTGAGTTTTCCAATTTTGTCTGTACAAATTTTCCACTCATGTTCCCCCATATGCTGTCTTCTTTTAAATCATTATATTTCCGTAACCAATATTCATTTATGACAGGTTTCTTAAAAACAGCATCTCTAAAAACACAATAAAAAATTTTCACAGTGCATTCATTGAAAGCATACAGTTTTTCCCCTATCCTCACATACACATCTTTTTCTTGTTTTCCTTCTTCCATGTTTTCTATTCTTTTTATCCAGTCTTGAGGTATAGCATTCTTAATTACATCACATTTGTTTATCTCTTGTCTGCTATAATCCTCCTTTGCCTCCTCCATCACATCCACAATGTATTGCACTGGTAAAAACCCCTCTTTGAATTCGTATAAAACATCTTTGATTTTTGTGATTCCCAGATCCCACCATTTCTTAAAAAAAACCTCCTTCCCTTGATATAAAATGCAGTTGTTTAAGAATAAAGGCTGATTTAAAATGTTCTCTCTTATCTTGTGGCTTAAAATGCACATTAGTTAAAAATTTGCCCCAAGCCCCGATCAGCTCTTTATAGAAATCTGGCAGCCCCTCCGTCATCCAATTTTTTG
Source organism: Acrossocheilus wenchowensis (assembly GCA_029620275.1). Taxonomy (NCBI): domain Eukaryota; kingdom Metazoa; phylum Chordata; class Actinopteri; order Cypriniformes; family Cyprinidae; genus Acrossocheilus; species Acrossocheilus wenchowensis. Next base: position 29,855,435 of record CM056137.1, read on the forward strand.
TTTTCATCCATAAAATGTTGTCCCCCAGATTAAAATTACTGCATTTATTTAAAAAGTGCCCTATTGTTTTCTTCCATGCTGCTTTGTTTTCTTCATCCAAGTACTTTTTAATTATTTTCACTCTCAGACTGTTCTTTCTTTGTTCCACATCCATTAACCCCAGTCCTCCCTTCCCCACCGCTCCTAGTAAAGTGTTGTGTGCTATTCTTGGTGGCTTTCCTTCCCATAAAAAATCTAAAAAACATTTTTTCAGCCTTCTCTCTACCCACAACGGCATAGATGACACATATAAAATATGCCACAATTTAGAAATCATTAAAACATTAAGAACTAAAACCTTCCCTTTCAAAGTTAATGTTCTCAATTTCCAAAAATTCAATCTCCTTTCAATCCCTCCTAAAGCTTCCTCCCACATAGTTTCTCCAGCTTTCTTACTTACTTTTGTACAATTTGCATTGCTTTTCTCACACTCTCCAGATCTTTTAACAGTAATGTTGTGTCATCCGCGTATTGAAAAATTGTACTTTCCCCTCCCTCAATGCCTATCCCTTTTATTCCCTCTTCATGTTTTACAGTCAGTCCCAAAGGTTCCGCAACTAAGGAATATAAAAGAGCTGACAACGGGCATCCTTGTCTTATTGATCTGGTAATTTTAAAACCCTGTGTTAAAAACCCATTACATTTAATTTTTGTTATTGCACCTTTATATAAGATCCTAATCCATTTCATAAAATTCTCTCCAAAACCAAAACTTTTTAAAACATCAAATAAAAAAAACGTGCTCCCCCCTGTCAAATGCTTTCTCGAAATCTAAACTGATAATAAACCCATCTCTGTTCTTCCCATGTATGTATCTTATAATGTCTTTTATACTAATAGTTGTATCTGCTATGTCTCTTCCTTTCACTCCGTACACTTGGTTAGTTTTAATTATACTCGGCATGACTTCCTTCAATCTACTGGCTAAAATTTTAGATAAAATATTTAAATCAGTATTCAACATTGTAATCGGTCTGTAGTTCTTTAAATCTGTCTTCTCTCCTTTCTCTTGTATATCAACTTCATTAAACTCATTTTTGTATTTAATTCTCCTTTCTTAAAAACGTCTACATATACTTCTTTTAAAATGCCAGTTAAAGAATCTTTTTGTTTAATTCACTTATTGTTCTTTTTGTCTCTTCTTCTCTTATCCCTTCATCACACTCTTTTTTGTCTACTTCCCCTACTGTTGCTTTTATTTGCTTCAGTAACTCCAGTTTCTCTTCTTCCCTCACCCCCTCTGCACTAAACAGGTTCTCATAATATGCTTTTATTTCTTTTAATATTTCTTCATTTGTTTCCACCACTACACCATTTTCCCCTCTTACTTCTTTAATCATTCCAGCTTTCCCTCTTCTTTTTTTTAGATCAAAGAAAAATGTTGTACATTATTCGCCCTCCACGGTATATTTAGCCTTACTTCTTAGTCTTGCACCTTCATATTTTTCCTCTTCCATTTCTTTTAATATTCCCTCCAATTCTTTTATTTTTTGTATCTTTTTCCCGTTCTCATTTAATTCCTTTTCCAATGTTTCTCTTATTTCTCTCTCCTTATTTCTCTTACTTCTCTGTATTAACTTGCAGTACTTTATTGTGATTTTTTTAACTAAATATTTAACGTTTTCCCACCATATTCTTTTATCTTCAGTGTACATTCCGTTCTCCTTTTCTTTTTCAATAATTTCTTTAATCCTTATCACGTAATCCTCATTCTTCAAAATATCTGTATTTAAAACCCATTCCCCCGGCCCTCTTTTCACAGAACTCCAGTCTACTTGCATAAAAATCGGCTTATGATCGCTTAAGCTTGATTCTTCATATTTAATACTACCGATAAAACCCTCAATGTTCCTTGTACATAAAATGAAATCAATTCTTGTTTTACACATAAAATTCCCCACTAATTGCCTCCTTGAAAATTCTCTTTTTTTCATTTCTTTCTCTCCATACATCAATTATGTTATTTTCTTCCATTAACAATTTCAGTTCGTTTCTTCCTTTATCAGTTTTGAAAACCATTCCCTCACCCATGTCTAATTTACTGAAAACAGTATTAAAATCACCCATCATTATAACTTCCTTATGTTTCTTTAAAAAGTCTCTTAACACATTAAAATAATCTTTCTTTTCGTTCTGTTCTGTCGGTGCATGAACATTAACCACAATTACTTTTTTCTCCTCATACTCCATTTCAAACGCTATACATTTCCCATCTTTGTCATTATACATTGTTTTACACGATACACCACTGATTTCTTTTATTAAAACCGCAACTCCTCTTCCCAGCCTCCCATCACCATTGTTATATAAAATCTCTCCGCTCCACCTTTTCCTTATTTCAGTCATGAACCCTTCCCTCCAGTTTGTTTCTTGTAATAAAATCACATCTTCTCCTTTACACATTTCTTTCACTTTTTCAAACTTTCTTATGTCTAAAAGCCCTCTAGCATTAAATGCAACAATTCTTAAAAGCATAACACATATAAAAGCATATATAGAACCCATAATCTCAGTCCATCTCCCCCAAGCCCTTTAACAACTCATACTTATTTGTACACTCAATACCATCATCCTTAAGCACTTTTTTTCTTGCAGTCTCTAAATTAGGCATTACCTTTAGAGATCTTCTTCTTTTGGATACTTTCCCCTCTGTCTCCTCGTTTCCTTTTCCTTGTTCCCTTTCCTTTGTAGTAGATTGGTCCTTGTTACTCTGGTCATTAAGTTCCACTGTGTCCAACACCTTTTGCAAGCTGTCAGTCAAATCCATCTGCGTCCAAATCCTCTCGTCCTGTTGTGTTTGTATGTCCGGTTCGTTACACTGTTTCTGTTGTTCTGCATTGTTATTTGATTCTGGTTCTTCACCACACACTCTTGTTTCGTCCTCTCGCTGCACGTTGTCTCGTTCATGCACCCACCCGCCGACCTGCTGCTCTTCCTCCTCCTCCTCACCCTCCATCCAACACTCACACTTATTTAAAACCAAATTGCAATCCGGGCACGTCACGGCGTTGCAGTTCCTCGCAAAGTGCCCCCTCTCCTCACATTTAAAGCACTTGAACTCCGGGCAATCCTTCACCACAAGGTCTGGGCTCATGCACAGCCGACAAGTCTTCCCCTGATGGCTGTGCATCACCCGAAAGTATTGTGGACCCTCCGCTGTTTCTATTTTTGTGCTGTAAGGGAGGGAGGCCACCTCCTTCGGGAACCGTGTCTTTACATATCTCGTCCCGTCCTCAATGCTGGTGCCCAGATAAACACGCCGCTTTAATTTTGAAATTGGGGAAACTCCCCATCCCTCCAGTTTATTTAAGATCTATTCATCAGCAAGGTAGACGGGCAGATGCATGAAGGAGACAACATAGTCTCTGTTCTGTAGTCTTTTCACTTCAATGTTAATCCCCTTAATCATTAATCCATCTATTAAAACCTCTGTATCCTCCTCACGTTCCAGCGTCACCTCATATTCCCTCGCTTGTTTGGGTCTCACCGCTAGAATCCTCCCGTCTCCAATCCGCTGCGAAACTGCTTTGATGATATCCGTCGCCCGCGCGTCTTTCACGTTCCCTAAATCCACTGTCACAGTCGCTTCTTTCAAGTAGATTCTCTCCTTCCTCACTTCCTTATCCATTCCGCTGCCAGTCCGTTATCATTCCCACACCGTGTGCCGTCCGCCATTGCCGTGTCAATCAACCTTGAGCCGTCCATTGTAAACAAAAAAATACAAAAAGCAAAAACGCGCAAAAAAAGAAAAGAAATCCTCCCGAACAGCGCAAGCTGCTGGGAGGATAAACTTAAAAGCTCAGAAAAACAAACACTGATGAAACTAAAGACGTATTCCAACAAAAATCAACAAAAAACAAAAAAGTTTGGTGAGCCTCTCTCACCCACTGCAGCCAAACACTTCCTGTACACCAGTGACTCACTAGCGCCCTCGGGGTGGTATGGCCGTAAGCGAAGACTGCAGCAAAAAGAGGGCACTTTAAAGATCAGCTAGACTAAAGGCCATTCTATGAGATAAGTTGTGAAGAAAAGCTTACAGCACCTGGTATTCCCAGGCGGTCTCCCATCCAAGTACTAACCAGGCCCAACCCTGCTTAGCTTCCGAGATCAGACGAGATCGGGCGCAGCCAGGATGGTATGGCCTGTACGGTCTGTACGGAGGGGGTAGAGGAAGGAGAAAAAGTGGAATTACTGAAGCAAATAAAAGCAAGAGTAGGAGAAGCGGATAAAAAAGAATGTGATGATGAAGTAAGAGAAGAAGAAATAAAAAGAGCAATAAGTGGATTAAACAAAAGAAAAAGTCCGGGGATAGATGGGCTGGGGAGTGAGTTTTACATTGTTTTTAAAGATATTTTAACCGGTATCTTAAAAGAAGTATTTGATGAGATTTTTAGGAAAGGTGAGATGAACCAAAGGATGGGAATGGGATTAATGAAGCTGATATATAAAAGGAAAGGAGACAAAGTGGAGTTAAAGAATTATAGGCCTATAACAATGCTTAACACCGATCTGAAGATTTTATCAAAAGTTTTAGCTAACAGATTAAAAGAAGTGATGCCCAGTATAATCGAAACAAACCAAGCATACAGTATTAAAGGAAGAGACATTGCGGATACAACAATGAGCATAAAAGATATGAAGAAGAAATATGGTTTTATAATCAGTTTGGACTTTGAGAAGGCTTTTGACAGGGTAGAGCATGATTTTTTATTTGGGGTTTTAAAGAGTTTTGGTTTTGGAGGGAATTTTATTAAATGGGTTAAGATTTTATATAAAGGTGCCGTAACGAGAGTAAAATGTAATGGGTTTTTAACAGAGTGTTTTAAATTAACGAGATCAATTAGACAGGGTTGCCCGTTGTCGGCACTTTTATATGCTTTAGTTGCAGAACCACTGGGATTAGCTGTTAAGCAGGAGGGGAGAATAAAAGGGATAGGCATTGAGGGAGGAGAAAATAAAATATTTCAATACGCTGATGATACTACGTTAATGTTACAATATCTGGCCAGTATTGGGGAAGCAATGAAAATAATACAAAAATTTTGCAGGGGATCAGGGGCTAAAGTGAATGAGGATAAAACGGTATACATGAGATTTGGGGGAACTGAGGCTTTAACTGGGCACTTTACTTTTAAGGAAATGAATGAAATAAAGATTTTAGGTGTTTTAATGGGGAGGGATGAGAGGAAGGCAGAAGGAACTATGTGGGAGGAGATTTTAGGAGGGATCGAGAGAAGGTTGATTTTTTGGAAATTAATGTCCTTAACTTTGAAGGGGAAGGTTTTAATTTTGAACATTTTAATGGTTTCTAAGATATGGCATATTTTATATGTGTCATCTATGCCATTGTGGGTAGAAAAAAGGCTGAAAAAATGTTTTTTAGATTTTTTATGGGAAGGAAAGCCACCGAGAATAGCACACAACACTTTACTAGGAGCGGTGGGGAAGGGAGGACTGGGGTTAATGGATGTGGAACAAAGAAAGAACAGTCTGAGAGTGAAAATAATTAAAAAGTACTTGGATGAAGAAAACAAAGCAGCATGGAAGAGAACAATGGGGCATTTTTTAAGTAAGTGTAGTAATTTTAATCTGGGGGACAACATTTTATGGATGAAAACAAAAAATTGGATGACGGAGGGGCTGCCAGATTTCTATAAAGAGCTGATCGGGGCTTGGGGCAAATTTTTAACTAATGTGCATTTTAAGCCACAAGATAGAGAGAACATTTTAAATCAGCCTTTATTCTTAAACAACTGCATTTTATATCAAGGGAAGGGCTTTTTTAAAGAAATGGTGGGATGTGGGAATCACGAAAGTCAGAGATGTTTTATACGAATTCAAAGAAGGGTTTTTACCAGTGCAATACATTGTGGATGTGATGGAGGAGGCAAAGGAGGATTATAGCAGACAAGAGGAAATTTGAAAAGTATGTTCATTGCCTGTTTTATTATTTTAAACAAGAAGAGAAATTTGGTGTGTTTTACAATGTTTTTACACAGGATGCATGTAAGGTTTTAATGGACTTGGGTTTGGAAATGTCATTTGTACATAATTGAAAGAATGTTAAAAAAAAAAAAAAAGAAAAAAAGATGATTGCTTAGAAATTTTTAATGGAACCTTAATTGAACGTCAGCACCTCTTTTATGACTGAGATATTTCTGTAACAAAAATGATTGATGTTTTTTATGTGGAAATTTTTTATGTATTTTTGTACTGAAATATTTTCAATAAAATTTTTTTTAAAAAAATCTCCGCCTGTCACGCGGAAGACCGGGGTTCGATTCCCCGACGGGGAGAGCAAATGCTTTTCTGCTGCCGTACGTCCCATCCAAAAGTTTTTGGTGCAGTCAGAAAAGGAGCTCCGCCACGAGCAGAAGGAAATGCGTTGGCCGGGAATCGAACCCGGGTCAACTGCTTGGAAGGCAGCTATGCTCGCCACTATACCACCAACGCATGCGGTGGATGCCGGCTTGCGCGGTCACTAAGAATGCTCGAAGCGCAATGGTCGCTGACGGGGCTAGAAGAGCTGAAGCGATCGTCGAAAGAGAGCATGTCCAGGGTTTGGATCCCTTCACGTACGAGCAAGCGCAGTTTTTGCATGCGGGCAGGATAAACATGACGGCGTGACGTGGAATCGGCAAAGGCTGCAAATACAGACAACGACCAGCTGCGCATCCTTACACCGCGTGGCGGCAGACAGGCAAAATCACTCTGTTCTTGACCTTCTGATGTAGCTCTGCTGTGAGCAGAGCCCCCAAAAATACAGATCACTCGCGAAAGTTCCCCTCCACGGAAATCTTTAGTAAAAGGCGAAAGATTTATGCGGCAATGAAGAGAAACTCGAGCTATGTCTCCGCCCCCCTCGGGCCTGTGCGTTCCCTGCGGTAAACCGCTACGCTCGCCAAGGGTAATCTAGGGTGCCGATACCTGCCCACATGCTTTTCGTCACCCCCCTCACTCCAAACGGGAGGAGCAAATGTCGCAAAAATCCCCTCCGTCGCCCAATAATCACAAGCCCAATCAAGGCAATGCAATCTCTTTTCTCATGCCCCCATCTGAGAAGTTGGAGAAAGAAAAACAAAGAGTCCAAAGAGTGCCCACTCCTGCTCCTGGCGATCGACTGTCCTGCAAAGTTGAGCGCTGACCCTAATCGAACACACCTGAAGCCACTGATTAAGGTCTACAGGATCGCCCGAAAATTAATCTCATTAAACTGTTTATTGTTGTTACACAGCTGATATCGATAATAATGACAATAATCATAGGTAAATGCATAAAGGAATAATGATAATCGAACACAAACACATCAAAGAAGAATAATCATAAACCAGATCATAATATGAGAACGATCATAAGTAAATGGATAAAAGACAATAATCATGAATGAATAATAGACAAATTCAAACATACACTAAAACTAAACTCCAAGCAAAGTGTTATAAGCAATGTACAACCTCAGAGCCGTGCCATCATCTTCACTTTCAAAAGATTGGGGAGCCCGTTTCAGTCAAAGTAGAAGACCAACACTCGTCTGAGAATGCCGGGCGATGCGCGCTTATCCCACGGCTGAGCTTCCACTGTCATTGAAAGAAACCCCTTTTTTATACTTTAAAATTTAGGTGCGGTTTAAGAAAAACCCTCCGAGTGAGAGAGAAAGCACACTGGCCAGGCTCGCTCCCCCTCCCAATTGGGTGCACTTCGTTTTAATTAGAGAAAAAGATGAGTTACTATTTAACAATATCTCCGAGGTTTGGCAATATATGACATCAGAATTCTGCACCTTAAGAAAGGCTACACCAAAATGGTTACATCAAATCTGCTACATTAAATTAGTTTACACTCCAGTGGAAAAACACCAGTATTCCAAAGTCTATGGGATAGACTCTCTCCGTGCCTTCCAGAGAGACAGTGGTGTTAGTTTGTATCACTTTCAACCTTGAAAATCTTCCCCTCCTGTTCCATTCCCACACTGTTCATCCATTGAGCGCACAACACAACCCATCCTTTATAGTGTCGTTTGATATCTCAGAATTTTAGACGTACTTAGCAGGGATCAGTTTGTTGTGTTTTTAGGGTATATCGTACTTATTACGAATATTTGTACGCTTATATTCATTTCAACGCTTTAATGAACACTGTTACATAACTTGCCTTTGCGACATTCGTTGGAATATTTTATTAAAAGATGACGCGGTGGACTGTTTGAGTAACACTCTCGTCTGTCACATTTACTGTCACATTAAGTTTTCACCTCTTACACGCACCTAACTACCCGAAGCCTGTAACCCTATCGTAATTATTTACAAACTCATAGAAGTCTTTAACTTAAATGAACAAAAGACAATAATCACCAATACGAGTTCACGCAGTTAACTTTATTTAAATGTTTCACTGATATAAAATGACCCCGAGTTGTTAGAAAAGAAATGTATACTGACAACGCTGTGAGATGACGTAAGGATCTGATGATTCGGTTCTTTGAACCGAATTGTTCGAATTAATCGTTTTCACAGAAAAGATTCGGCCTTTGCATCAGTAACGCAGATCGTAAAAAAAAAAAAAAAAAAATTGTAACATCACAACATAGAACTTAATATTCTTCACAAAAAGTGTGGACATCTGTGTCTTTTTATATAGGGTGGCCTCCCAATAATCCCCATCCACTTGATTGGCTCTATGACTCTCTCCTCTCCACCTGTAGCTGGTGTGTGGTGAGCGCACTGGCGGCGTTGTCCTGTGGCTGCTGTCGCATCATCCAAGTGGATGCTGCACACTGGTGGTGGTTGAGGAGAGACCCCCCCCCCCCCCCCCCCACCACCACATGATTGTAAAGCGCTTTGGGTCTACAGAAATACACAATAAAGCGCTATATAAATGCATCATTCATTCATTTGTAAAAACAAAAAGAAATGTTAAAACATAATTAGACTAAACAATTATATTCAAGAACAGAAGAAAACAGACTTGACGCGTATGTTGTAATGGAGCACCCGTTTTTGTGTTATTTCGTGAAATAGCATTAGGATTTGGTTTTGTGTTCTTGAAATCAAATCTTAAGAAAAAGTCCTGCTGCAGGTGTCTGAATACCCGGTCGGTCTTCATCGTGAAATTATGAACCCATCGTCAGCACCATTCTGGAGAACGTGTGTTGTGTTAGACTGTGTTCTCTACCTCTGCATGTCTTCATCTAATTGAACGTGACCGGTCTTTTTAACACCTGTTAGCTCACGCCTATATTTTCTAGTTTCATCATAAACTAGGTAAGCAGGGACTTGTAATAATACGACGAACATCTGATACGTTGGTCAATCACACGTCCAGAGTTTTATCTTACTGCGGTGCTATAATATAAATTTTCCAGTTTTTTGGTTGTCTAATAATTGTCTCACTGTGTGTGCGAAAGTAAAATACCTTGGACCTTTTATCACTGAACGCGTGACAGATGCTGAGGATATTGAAAGGCTACGCCGTATGATGTATATGCTGGCGAATATACTTTACGTAAGTTTAGTTTCTGTTCAGATGAGGTAAAGGTGTCGCTTTTCAAAGCATACTGTACAACACTTTATACTCATTTGCGGTGTAACTACAGAGCATCTAGTTTACAGAAGCCGCAAGTAGCTTATAATGACGCAAGGAGAATCTTACTACGGAGACCTAGATGGCATAGTGCAAGTGAAATGTTTGTGAGTGCGAGAGTAATCACTTTTAAAACACTGTTACGAAATCTTATGTATAGTTTTATCTGTCGGGTTAATGCTTCTAAAAATGAGATTATTGTGGGTTTATCAAATACAGGGGTTAGTACTACACGGTATCAGTCAAAGTTGTGGAGACACCGGGATTGCTGTATTTTGTAACTCTTTATGTCTGTGATAGATGCTGTGGGTTGTATATGTTGTCTACTGTATTTTTTAAATCTGGACCTTGAGTCTGTAATAAAGTTTGATTGATTGATTGAATACTTTTGCTGCAATGGTTGTACTTGTTGTTAGAATGCTTCAAATTGGATCCGGGCTTATTTTATGATCGTACCCTTGTTTGTCAAACTAGTCTTAAGTGATATTGTTCACATTTTAAACAGGATAAACAGGTTAATGACCTCTTTCAGCATCTATAGTTGTAATAATGCAAAACATAACTCCATTATAGGGTTTCTAGATGATAAAACAAAACTTAAGTATGTTGTTGGGAGTTTGTGGGAAAGCCGCGTGCGTGCGTGAGAGAGTTTGAAACAAAAATGCTTTAGGTTAAAGTTAAGATTTTACTACACACTATAAACATTCTAACTTAGAAACACAACACTATTTTTATTTTTTATTACTTTTTTATTTCCAACAAACCAATTGTTCTTTTTTATTGATTAATATGATAGAATCATGCTGAATTTACAAGGATGTGTATTTATACAATAACGTTTCATGTACTCACTGGTTACTGTATACATATTCAAGAGAAATGCATAACCTCAGTTGTTTTAATCAATCTAAAGCTTTTAGTCTGTCATTATAATATCTTAAAAGAAAAGTCTTTCATACATTCTATTTTCATCTGCCCCGGGGGCGGGTCTCTGTTACACAAAAAGCAACTGAGTGTGGTTGTGAATCCTATATGAAAAGTAAATACTGTTGTTAAGTTTTAACAGTTCACAAGTCTCTTAAATCTATATCATTTTCATTTTTTTATTTATTACTTTTCTTATTCTTACAAATATTCAATTCCTAGTAAATACACGGCCAAACATGATATTACAAAGGAAATCATGTTGACAAAGGTTTTTAAAAAAATAAGGAATGCCAACTCCAAACAGATCCTCACAAACACACACACACACACACACACACACACACACACACACACACACACACACACACACACACACACACCTACCTTAATTTATCACTGACAAACTGTTGTGTATAACACTGCATATTTAACACTTGCCGTTGATAACTTTGATGTGGTTGTTTGCCTGGTCCAGAACTCATTCCAGACTCATTTTCTTTTAGTTCTGTTCAATTAAAGCTCAATAAAGTATTAATTTTTAGTTATAAATAGTGTTGTGGTGGTTTTTTTTTAATTAAAAAAGACCAGTAGATCAGTCCTTTTATACTTTTTACTCCTATTTTAATGCTGTTTTGCATGACTCAAAAAATGTATTATGCTAGTTATTTAGCAAAAGCAAAGTTTAGTATAAAAATCCTGTTTTAAAATGAAATAAAAAGGCTGAGTGATACAAATATTAAAATATAATTTATTTTTATTTTTTTTATTTATCCCACTCTCATACATTTTGCACCAATGTATTGGTCGCAGAACTACAAAATGAGTTTCAAATTCGCGATTTAAAGAAAGATTTTAAGAGGTTTATGAATGCTGCATGACTGACGTGTTTAAATGGACTCGCGCGCTCATTCAAACGCTGGAGCGGAGGGAGTTCATATATATATATATATATATATATATATATATATATATATATATATTGTCATCCAATTACTAAATAATACTTTCTTAATACTAAAAAATCTACAAATAAATGGATTATCAAAAAAAATCGTTAGTTGCATGCAGCCCTACATAAGATATTGTTAAAGAGGTAGGAGGTATAATGTTGTGTGTGAACACTAAGTCATGTTTATTTGTACAACATGTAATTAATTTCTATAGAGTTAATGCATTATTACAGTGAAACAATTTGCTATTTTTATTTTGTAAATGAGCAGAAAACCATCTCTACCACTGCAGTGCTTTATCACTATTTTTTAAATAAAGTTATAGTTCATAGTTCTGAATCATTTTGTCATGTGACAACAATATTTTGTTTCAGATGATGCAACTGCTATAATAAAGCCTGTATCATAGAATAGTAACTTGTCATTCTGTTTTTATTTTGTAGATGTTTGTTGAATAACTAGGTTTAAATGTAATTTGAGGTACTTAGTAAAACCATGGTTAAACTATGGTAATACAACCATAGTTAATTTGTGGTACTTGAACCATGGTTTTTAAAACCATGGATCGCACCAAAAAACCACGGGTACTACAGTCATAGTTTATTACAGTTTTACTATAGTATTACTACAATATAACTGTAGTAAAACCATGGATCGCACCAAAAAACCACGGGTACTACAGTCATAGTTTATTACAGTTTTACTATAGTATTACTACAATATAAACTGTAGTAAAACCATGGATCGCACCAAAAAACCACGGGTACTACAGTCATAGTTTATTACAGTTTTACTATAGTATTACTACAATATAACTGTAGTAAAACCATGGATCGCACCAAAAAAACCACGGGTACTACAGTCATGGTTAACTACAGTTTTACTATAGTAAAACCATAGTTAATTTGTGGTACTTGAACCATGGTTTTTAAAACCATGGATCGCACCAAAAAACCACGGGTACTACAGTCATGGTTAACTACAGTTTTACTATAGTAAAACCATGGTTAATTTTCGTAAGGGTAATTACGAGTTGTGAGATAAAATATTATTTTTTATATATAAAAGATCTATTTAATTTTTATATTTACCCTTCGCCGCATGCTCGCTAAAAGTGATTAGAAGTCTGATTCGTTTCCACGAAAAGTTTCTTTCGGATAGTTTTAATGAACCAGTTAAAAAACAATAAAAAATATTCAGGGGTTATTTTACGGTGGAACTGACTTATGTTGTATTTTGGGCGCTTATGTATTTTGGACAGAATAGATCATGACGTGACTGAGGATCTTATTTCCATCTAAAATACTTTTTTTTAAAATTTCTATCAGCCAATGATAATTCTAAAAGAAAACGTCACGAGCATAGATCAGTGGCCGAGAGCGCATCTGATTGACAGATAAACCACGAGCTCTATCAGTGTTATTGTTAATGTTCTGGTTATTTTGTTTCAGTGTACAGTTTGTTAATTTTATCCAAAGCATACAGTCAAAGTAAACTTCATCATTCAGCTGAACTGTGCACATTTATTTTAGACACTTCATGTGTTCAATTGTTCAATTGATGCGATAAATGCATGCCCCTGCTGAGCAGTGAGCTATGACAAATTTCACGGGCAAAGCAGACAAAATTACAATTTAAGAATCAATCATAGGTATAGAAACGTATTGTCATTTTTTACAAATAAAGCTTCATATTATGAAAATGATACTTTCTACGACCTTTATATCCTGCAGTAATGGCGAGATTAGGTTCCTTCGATCTAAAAAAAAAACAAGAATCGAAAAAGAATCGAAAACAACAGAGGAATCGATTCTCGGAATCGACTCCCATCGATTCCAGAACCAGGAATCGGAATCGGACTCGATTCCAAAAATTTCGGAATCTTACAGCCCTACGGAGAGCTGAGGGGGATGGGCGGATGTGACTGACTGAAAAATGCGCGCGGTTTTTGAAAAATAATATTTTGTCTCGAGTAAAATTAATTTCTTTAAAAGGATTTATCTATGCTTAATATGAAACAGATTTATGTATTTATTATATTATCTTTAGTTATGAAGGCTATTTAATTAATATTGAAAGAGATAAAGCAAACGTGGCTTCTCGAAAAACAATGTTAGAAATCATGAATTAAGCTAATTTTTCTTTAAAATATGTTGTGGTCAGCCATTTAGACGTAATAACCATATGGTAGATTAAATTAATTTATACTTATTTAGATTGAGTTCCCCTTAACCTAATGAGATTTTGAGTTCACATCACAAATATATATTGAGTTGAAATAACTTTTTTTTTGTTAAATTAACTCATTATTTTAGCAATGCCACTGATTTACAGTGAAGTATATAATTATAAAAGATTCAGTGACTCATTCAGGTGATTTGCCACATCATAATCAAGGTTGTAGTTTCATATTTAAATACATTTTATTTTTCTATCATATTCAATTCTATTCTATTCATGTTTTATATAGCCTATAAGTTTTTTTTTCTAAAGATGTTTCTCCCAACATTATGGTAATGTTCATAAAGTAGCCTGCAATAATAAGGACATGAATACTGTTCTCAGAATGTTTTGATAAAAACATAATAACATTTAGCAATTAATTATTAATTTAGAAATTATATTACATTACAATAACGTTCTAAGAATGTTGTTCTAAAAATGTTTTAATTTAAGAACGTTTTCTATCAACATTATAAGAACGTTCATGAAGTACAAATCACGTCCTAAAGACGTTCCAAGAACGTTGTTCTAAGAACGTTTTCCATCAATGTTACAAGAACGTTAACAATGTTATAAGAACGTTCCAAAAACATTATTTTAATAACGTTTTGTACTAACATTAACACAACTTTTAAAGAACGTTAGTGAATGTTCTGGGAACGTTCCCTGTTAGCTGGGATGGATGCTGTACAAAGCAAATTAAACCCAAGCTATGTTTTTCCAGCCTTTGCAAATACCATTGTAGTTTATTGTTCTTGAAAATAAGTGTATATTTATGAAAAAAATGTTAAGCTCATACTGCAGTAGGAGTTATAACTGGAAAGTGATTTTTTCATTTAAAAATGTTCTTTTGAATGTGTCTTTCACCATTCTTCTATGATGATTTCATTCCAAATAAAGGAATCCTCAAATGAGCCCCCAGCAGTATCTAAGCCTCAGGTGGATGTGACGGTAAGGACAGATTTGCACTACTTTGTAAACCTTATAGTTCTTTATAAGTAACCACTCTTTTGTAATGATCCCATTCAAAATAAAGGCATCCTCAGATGAGACTCCATCAGCATCCACATCTCTGGTGGATGTTAAGGTAAGAAAACATTAAGACTACTATTTTGGGAACATTTCAGTCCCTCTTTAATGTGTTACACTAATTTAATTAGAAGGAAATGTACTTTGATTTCATCGCATTTATATTATCATACTTGTTTCTGAAAGAAGCATATTTAAGCATATTTTAGGCCTGTCAAAATATAGGAGTTAAAAAGTCCTAAATGACGTAAAGAATTGAGAGAAAATTGGATGTCTTTATGTTGTCTCTACAATAATTTGGAGATTCAGTGTGAAAATGATGATAGAATAATTAATCATGATTAATTACAGAACAATGTGTGATTAATTAATTTCTTTGATCAATTAACTGCCCTAGCATATTTATATAGTATATAATTACATTTTTTGTGTTGAAATGTTCCTTTTGTGTCACCTGTCTGTACACATTTATAGGTTGCTTGTCTAGTTTGCTCAGAATGGTATCCTAAAGAGTATGTTGAAATACATGCAAGCTGTTGTGGTGAAAGGTTTGTGACCATTTTAATGACTAAACCTATTTTGAACAGCTTCTATCACTTAAAGCATTTTCAGAGTTTGTGTTGTCGCTGCAGCCTTGTTGGGGAATTTGAAAAGGAGCTTGAATTGGAGGGTGCTGACAAAGACAAGGAAAAGACAAGGGAGGAGAAACCATGTAGAAGGTAAAATGCAAAAGGGTACCTGACTAACCTGTAAAAATTCTTACAAAGTTATCTGTTGCATTTTGTTGCTCATTGTTGCCTTTTCTGTTTGGTCTTTTAGCTTATCCGACATAATCACACAGCTTGCTGACAGGGTGGACAGCACATCTGCATTTAACATCAGTGTTATGTTAGCATGTTACAATGGAAACGGCAAAAAAAAAACTTCTCCGAAGAATGCACTTAGTGTTAATTTTTTAGGAGAGGATGGGATTGACAATGGAGCTCTTCCAAAGGAATTCCTAACTGGTATGTGTTAGTTTGCTTCAATGTAAGGTACTATTGAATTTTGTAAATTGGTTTGCTGACTTTCCATTTGAACAGAAATGCTGAAAGGAATTGAGGCTCAGCTCTTTGAAGGAGGAGACAATGGAAAACCCCCGAAGTACTCCATTACTGACTATCAGAAAGATCACTACAAGTAGGTAGTAATTAAAGGATGGATGCAATGGATGCAAACAATGTTCAATAGACTCAACCATCTCGTCCACCAACAAACAAACAAACACACCCACCATTCCTTTGGAATAATCACCTTTTTCAAAATTATGTTTGGTTTCTGTCCAACTACACATGGTTGATGTATTTCTTTTCTTTCGTACTGTGTAATACTGCATTCACAACCACAAATGCTTACAGTAAAAAAAAAAAGTTTAGTTTCAATCTAGCTTTCTTGCAATCTTACCGTGAAGTTTTCAACATCTCTCTGCAAATTACTTTAATATATCTTGTACAGAAATGTACATAGGAGCTCATGAAAGAAGAGCTTTAGGTTTTCATAACCGTGTATGTATGATATATTCAAAAATATGTGTTTTTGGTCATTTGAATGCAGTGCTTCATTTTGCAAGAGATGCAAGGCATTTTGTGTGTGCAATTCTTGGATTTGTGTGTAAAGTTTTGAAAATGTGTGTAAGCAGTTGAAAAAAACTGTACCATATTCGCTTCTGTTACTGCAGGACTTGTGGGGAGGTCTTCGCAGTGAGTGTAGCACAGGGTGCTATGACTACATCTGCACAGGAACAATAGACAAGATGAAATGTCCAAAGACGATGTCACCGATCCAGAACTCATAGAACTTCTTGAACAGGTTTTACACTGTTATACAAGCTGTACACTCACTACTTTACATTGTAGCAAAGTGTCATTTCTTCAGTGTTGTCACATGAAAAGATATAATAAAATATTTACACAAATGTGAGGGGTGTACTCACTTCTGTGAGATACTGTATTTACTATTTGTAGTATTTAGTTTAGAATGTTAGAACTAAAAACAGACTCACAGCCTTCTCTGAGTCCTCACAGCTGTATCAGTAGGACATCTGTCTCCTTATTTTCAGGTTGATGCTGCAGGCACAGATGCTATAGCAGACCTGTCTGACAGAATCTTAGGAAGCGGGTATACTGGGCCAATTATCCATGAGCGGAAGAAGGCCATTACAGAGTATGTGATCGAACTCACTGCATGCAGTGGTTTAAATTTTTAGTTCTTCATTTCTAAACATTTTTTTCTTGTTTATTTTCTATATAGCACTCAGCAGTCCGGATAATTGCAATGTTACAGCAGGTTTGTGATGGGTTGAAGCTGTATGGCTTCCATGACTTACTCACAGAACACAGTGAGACCTGCCAGCAGCTCTTTGTACCTGGACACTTGCAAAAGGTTTTTAAATGTGCAACTATATGTATTGGAGAAAGTTTTTTGATGTATCACTTGTTAATATACAAGTTTCTCTCTTAAACTATTTAGGTTGATGCAGAATTCCTAGAGCTTGCCATGACTCCAGTATTCAGCGAGGAAGGATCACTGAGAAGCACAGGGAGTGCGCACCATCAACTTTATGCAGGACTTTATTCAAAAGTTGGAGGATGAAGGTGAGTGGAATTACATTTAACAAATATATATTTTTTTATTTTAATTACTGATAAAGTTCCTGTTGCTATCTTGTTTAGAAGAACTTGCTGCAGCAGAAAAACAGGGAAGTGCTAATTTGATCACCGTATGCAAATTCTTTCAGTGGCTAACAGGCCAAGCACACATCCCACTGACTGAAACTCAGAGAAAGGAGTTTAAAATCCGCATTGAGTTTGACCACGACTGTGATGCACGTTATGGCGATCACATCATTTGTTATCAATGCTTGTGCGGTGTCCATCACGTTCCCAACACAACACCTGGGAATGTACCAGGAGTTTCAAGATATAATGTCACAGGCAATAAACAACAGCAAGGAATTTGGTCGACACTAGGTTGTAATGTTGTTAGTAATTTAGATGTGTAGTAGCAAAACTTGAAACAAGTTACAAAGGTTCTGAGATTGCTATGACAGGATTTACCATTTAATGAATTTGTTTACCATTTATTAATTTACTATTTCACAAAGTATCTTTAACGTCTGCCACCTGAATGCCTACTTTTGTAACTTTAAAAATTAACATAATTTTTCAAGAAACTTACAAAAAATAAAATATAAAACTGAAATGAATAAAATGTCTTTGAAACTGAAAAAAATAAATCACAGGCAAAATCTTTGACTTCGTCTTTAATACACTGCATATGCACAGTCTTGCTTCTGGAGATCTCAGTAAAAGTTCAGCTCTAAACCTATTCTATTTTTTCTCCTTATTAGAAATGGGGTGTTTTTAGCCCCATAAAGTGTAATGTCCCAGATCTCAAAAATGCTGGAATATGGTTTCATATGAGGTGTGCATATAGTGTGGGACGTCCCCTATAAGAACTGACCGTTCAATTCTACTGATTAGAAATGGGGTCTTAACTAACTCGAATAATGTCCCATATCTCGTTTTCTACAAATCTTGCAATGATTTAAATGATAGAAAAATATATTAAACACAGAACCATCAAATAAACCAATACTAATAACACTAATATAAACACTATAAACACTAAATAAACACTAATATTAAAGCAGAAGTACCAAAAAATATATATCTTGAAAATGTCATCTTGTTATATTATCTCTCAATTCTGGACATAGCTTTATGGTAAAAGGTTTTACATTGGCAAAGTAGACTGCGCTCTGGGCAGCGATTGACAGGGGAATGTGCTCTAATCGAAACAACTGAAGACTGTAACTGCATGTAGATAACCGTGTCCTGTAGTGATTGGGCTAAACCAAGACACTTTCCTCAAGCATCCAGCATCCTGATAATGATGATGATGAATTCATCTCTGCTATTCCTAAGAAATCATATCCATATCAACAATGTAGTGTAGCAGCAGATAACCACTGATAACAAAAATAAAAAAACCCTCCTATCTTTGTATCACAAAAGTTAAACAAGAAGCTGCTGTGGAAACTCTCACATCCACACACACAAACACAACACTGACGTCTGCACAAGACTCCATACACCCGGAGGCAAACTGCAGGGGGTTTTTTTTGTAATAAAAGCTGAAGTATGCAAAGGTTAAGGTCATGATGAAAACCACATTTCTTAAATTAATTGTTATGAGAGCATTGATGTTTGCAGGTACAGTTTTTTGAAAAGTTGTATTTATTGGAGACATGAAACATCACACTCTAAAGCACCTAATCTGTAGTATAGTCCATTCCTATTAGTATACATGTACAACTGTAGGCTACATTAATTAAATAAAATGTAATTAAAAATTTGTACAATTAAAAAAAAAAAAGTATTCAAATGCAAATGAACGGTCACACTAAAGCCAATGGTTCCACTGAAGGTGTAGTCCTCTGTTTTGACACACTCATGGCAGAGTACATAAAGGTCAGTAAGTGGAGTGTTGGGGTCACTCTGGTGTATGAGGGTGTTGAGTTCTGCCAGTTCCTCCTCAACTCAAACTCTGGGACCAATACTGCACCATCCACATTTTCTCCATGATAGTCTGCTGCAACTTCCCAGTCAATGTCCGGCTCTTGAATACCCTTGTTTGCAGCAGAATAGAATAACAGAACACGTCGGTTAAGAGGAGACACATGCCATTGCACATTATTTGTAATGAAGAAAAAAAAAAGAAGAACAGGAGAACAACCTCAAGATTGTCTGGCTGATCAATCTGTGTGTGCCTGATGCCAATGTGCCACTTCTGCTCTGGGCTCTGTTCTGAGAGGATGTTGTTCCAGCCTGCAGCAAAAGTCTCCAAGTCTGCTTTTAGTTTAGGTAGAAATATACAGTGGACACAGAAAATGTCCTTTGCAGAGGATAAATCAAGTAGGTGATCTCTTTCCAGGCTTTGTAGTGTTTCAGAGTACTTGGAGGTGACACAGACCCTTACGTCACGCCAGAGACGTTCAATCCTATGAACATGAGAACATTGTAAATGGAAAAAAAGAAGTGGAAAAATAGTCACAGAAATAGAAGGTAAGGGATAATGCTCGCTGTGCATTAAACGATTTTAATGCAATCCATTTTAGCAATACCAGGCCACAACATTCAATCATTTATAAGTGATATGTAGTTGTTAACAAGGGCTGAATTCTTTTTTTTTTAATTATATAAGATATTTTTTATTTCATTTTTTTAAAGGTAAGCGGTTGCAATCAATTAATTTAGCTACGTTTAAATAAAAAAATAATGTTGAAAGTTAAACTAAATTTACTAAATAATCCTTTTTTCAGTGTACAGTCCATGAGAAATAGTGAGAAAATCCAAATCTAATTCAATATAAAGAAGACACATTAACTGTAAGAGAATTACGAAACATGGTGAAGAATTATTATGCACACCTGAGTATAAGGCATTTTTCACTTCCAGCGATTGTTAACAATTCTATATCATGTACAAATGATTATATACAAAATTAATAGTTGTTAAGATTGATGTGGTTTGAAATTGGTAAAATATGCCTAGAAAAAATACGACCAGAATGTCAACTCGCATAATTATACACGCACTGTGAAGTGATGTGAGCTCCCGCCCTGTTTTGGGCCATATCTCCCCGCCCTAGTTCAAAGTTTTTAAAAAGCTCTGAAGGTCATGCAACATTTATGTACAGAACTGGTGCTTGTTGTGGTGAAGTGTTAAGTGGTTGTTATTTACAAAAAACGTGCCTTGAGGGTACACCATATTGTTCAGTTGCCTCTTTGAAGAAACCGAGGGCTGTCGATGCACGGCTATTTGTTGCAGCATTCAAGCACATTATCTGTAACATATAACTTTAGTGATACAACCACCCATCATATAAAAATTAGGGTAACTTCAGTGATGGAAGAAAACCTTCTCTTACCTTCCTAGAGTATCCATCCACTGCTCCACAAATTACTATGTTGTACCTATTAAGCAACGATTTCAGCACAAAATGAGAATGTTGCATTTGGATTTCTACTAATACAGTGCAAAGAGACATGGGTTTATATGTTAAAAATAAGATTCTTTCATCTAATGTTAATAAATAAGAAATGCTCTTAGGAGTATATGACAATGAAAAATGGCAAAACCTTATTAACTTGTGGTTAGTATCCACATGCCAGAGAGACAGGCGCCCTCTCACAGAACATGTGCGGCGTACCACACATTCTGGATAGGATTCCTATCGAATCCACTCCGTGCATTGAAGCAGCTACTCTTCTCCACTGAATGTGAATCCCCATGGATCGAAGCCTACCTTTGACCATTCGGTATCTAGCAGAGGGCATTTCATTTTTAATCTGGGCAACCAATCTATTGAGGTCTTGATCGCTGATGTTACTGTACGTTTTTGGGGAAAACCCAAACTCTTGAATACGTCTACGGACAGTGCGACATGAAACGCCCAGAAGTTTTGCAATGTAGCGTACAGAGAGGTTTAGTTCACAAAGCTCAGCCAAAGTCTCCATTTCAATGTTGTATTTTGGACGCCCTGTCCTACCAGCCACGGGAGTTACTTCTGTCTGTGGGGCGGTAAGAGTGAAAAGAGCTCCTGCAGGGCCTGGATGATTGGTGATGGCACATCAACATGTCTTGACAGGGTCTGACATAGGCACATTTCTTGACGACATGTAAATTCCAGGAAATCAAGATCAACTGGTGTTCTTATGAGGGCTAATACTAATTTGGACAACAGTCTTGAAAGGATTTGAAATCTCAGAATGTCCTATAAACACAAAGACAAATAAGTATCAGCAAACAAGCTTTTAAAATAATACTGTTATTCTATATTCCACTAATAAAATGAATGACATCATTTAACCACAATAAAAGTTCACTATCACTATCCATATATATATATATATATATATATATATATACATAGACTCTTAATAACACTAAAATCTAAACCTTCATCATTTATTTTCCTTTAGCTACCTTTTTTCCCAGCAAGCCTACTGTGTTTTAAATTATGGGAGGCACTTGAGGATCACTGGTTTACGAATTATTGAATCACAAAGTAATATTTTTTTCACATTTTTTAATTTCCACATAGAAAATATTTTAAAAACATGTTTTTTAAGACCACACATTTAGTTCTATTGATTCACTTTTTATACATTTGATGCATGGTGTCTACTATAGTGGACATATATGTAACTCCCTCAAAATATAATATATTGGCAAAAAAAAATTGGCATGATTTTTCACTTAAAAAATGTGAAAAAAATATAACTTTGTGATTTAATAATTCGTGGGTCAGAGGGTTAATGATGAGCTTCACTCTGATTGGCTGTTTCACAGCGCGGCTCATTTCAGTAGCTCACACAGCAAACAGATCTCTATTGTCCGGCGCGAACGATGGAGAGATCAGGCATCCAACCTTTTATGTTTGTTTGAGCCTGTATCAGACGAGGATACAGGTTTTGAGGAACAACCAATTGTTCAGAGATTGGAAATTGCCGCTTCTGAGTGGTAAGTTTATTTGTGTTTTTTCAGTAATGACCTGCAAAACGTAACTGTAACGTCAATAGTAGGCCTAGAACTTCAGCCCTAAACGTCAACTACCACATCCTACTGCCTACCAGGAAAAAAAAAGGTTTGTGAATGCATCATGTATTTTGTCATGTCATTAACGTTACATTGTTTAGAGCATAAGAAAAAATGTGAAAAATAAATAAATAAAAAGACATGGCAAAAACAGTGGGATTTTTGTTTTAATCACAAATCAATTTTCATTTTTTATGCCAAACTTAAATAAAGATATTGATAATGATATTTTTTTTAAAAAAGTGTGTAAAATGGCCATAAACTAATTTTTTCCATTATATACAATGTATCTATAAACTGTATCTAATTTGCATATTAACGTGTTTTTGGGGCAACATAGAATGAAAAAATAAGTGCAATAATGGGGGAAATAATTAGCAAGATTTTCATAATAATATCTAATATGTAATAGGAATATTGATACATAATTTTTCCTATATTCATTTGTTGTGTCTCCCAAAATATGTAATAAACATGCTTTAAGTTCTGGTGTCCTCTACAGTGGACATGTATGAAATCGATGTCCTGTTTCATAATAGAAGCCATAATACAAAACATTTTCATATTTCCATAAGTGTGTTACACTTGATCACTAAATTAATGTCAGCCATGTTTGAAGACCAAGGAGAGGGAGTGGTCATGGTGAAACATCCAATCATTTGCGGGCTGTGTTCATGCGCTTGCGCAGTTTTGTCCCACTTTTAACGCCATATTCCAGAAACTATAGAGCCTGTGCTGATTAACTGTAGGGCATATGAACGGGAAAGAATCTGCTGGCATTAATTCTATGACATTACAGAATGTGTTAAACAGTTCTAATAAAGGTTACAAAGCTCTTATAAATTTCCTGAAAAGAACAAATGTCTATAAGTAAATATAGGTAGAAGTTTTTGTTTGTTTGTTTGTTCCCTTGATATCGCCGCATGATATCACGTGATATCACACTCCATCCCAGTAGGTGGCGGAATATGCACCAAAAGCCGGTCTGCCAACCGCCATAAAACATCAGAAGAAGAAGAAAGAAAGGACCTTTATTTTGGTCTGGTGATATGACGTCATAAGACTGCGCCGCGCTCCTGCGTCTTTTCTAACTGGAAGAAAGGTTTACGTTTTAAGCTTTTAACGGGCTTAAATCGATGCACACCATCTATATTATAGTATGTGCAGGCGATTTAATGACATTGTAATTTTTTGTCCAACATGTAATGAAAGTTATTTTGTGTAAAGTGCACCCGCACGTGAGAGGAGAGGCGCGTAGCTTTCCGAGACTCAGCTGAATCAGATCTCTTTCCGTTAGTTATTCTTATCTTAACTCTGATAAAGCGTGCAAACACAAACCCCTCGGTGAAGCGACTGAGGAGGATTATATAGATGGCGTTTGTTAAAGAGGAGACTGAAGACGTGAGGATTGAGGAAGCTTTCAGAGTCAAACATGAAGAAACTGAGACACAAACAGGTTGGTTTTCGACGATGTGCTTTTAGGGGCACAACTTTAAAATTCACCCTAACGTGCTTTAAGTATTATTCGTTGTCATTTTCCACCATGTCATGTATCACTGCAATCTCTAGAAGTAATCTATAACAACTTCAACTAAAATTAATGTTTCATCATGTTTCATTTATTTGATAAAGAACGTTAATTGTTTATTGTAGTGTCACGTGTGTCACGTGTTTGTCATGTGACACAGCAGCCACAATACCACTGTATAACTGATATAGGCTTGTTTTATTATTATTATTATTATTATTATTTTATTTTTTTTAATTCAAAATATTCCCCAAGTATATAATGAAATATCTCGATTCTCAAATATTGGTAAGTAAAGGCATTTTGCACCTTTATAGATTGTTAGTTGATGGGCAAAGTAGCCTAATAGTGTAATATTAACTTTTATAATATAACTTATTTACTTTTTACTTAAGTACCAGATATGGTTGTCATACCATAAAATATTTTTAATACGACTGACTTTGTATTTAATGTGAATTTATTAAAACATTTTAAGTTAATTAGCCCACAAAGAGAGCAAAGAACGTTTACATTATCAAAGAACATTTTCACTTCGGTCCAGCGGGTTCATCCAGTAATAATCTCTAAAGCTGTTTGCACTGTGAAATTAATATCTTACTTGCATTCTACATCTTCACTTTGTTATTTCTGACGAGAGAGTTCAGTCAGCGAGCGCGCGCGCTTCTGATTGGTCCTTGCATTCATAAGCTCAACAGAATCGTGTGTGATTGGTTGTAATGCGCAGCGCTTTAAAGCGTGTGTGTCTCTGGCTCAGCGCCAGCCAGCGAACGCTGAGTTAACAGCTGATGATGTTTTTATTTTATATAGTTTACAAACCACGCATTTCACCCAAAATTGTTTGGTGTGATATGATTCCAAATTTATTTTATTTTTTTAACATTTTTATCACAAATAAGATGGAATGGTTTCTATGCTGTAATAAATGCTATTGGAACTCTTTTCGTTTGTGAAAACAGTATTGTCAATATTATGTTTAAAATTTGACGCAATGTTATAGAACTGTTGTACAAAATCAATAACACATTTGCAGTCGCTGATTAGGGATGGGCGAGACCAAACTTCTAAAAAATTCTATACAATGCAGATACTTTTTGATGTAATTTTAATGATACCAGTGTTCAGTTTAAAAGAAAAATCATTGCATTAAAAGACAAATTACATCTACATGATACATACTGGGAATTAATAATATATAAATCTCACAAAATGTGTACCAATAGGTGTAAAAATAATATTGTGTTTAAGAGAAATATTGTGACCTAAATAATATTAAGTAATATATTTTAATAAAAATGTGAATAAAATAAACTAAAATATGTATCTGAACTTTATATTAGTTAAGCTAGTGGTTTCTGCTGTGTTATCAAATTTGGTCAAAACAACAAAAACAGCTTATTTTATTTGTTTACATAATGTGGCAGAGCTAGTGACATTTTTGGCAGCACAGGTAAAAGTGTGTGTGTGTGTGTGTGTGTGTGTGTTTACAGGTGCATCTCAATAAATTAGAATGTTGTGGAAAAGTTCATTTATTTCAGTAATTCAACTCAAATTGTGAAACTCGTGTATTAAATAATTTCAGTGCACACAGACTGAAGTAGTTTAAGTCTTTGGTTCTTTTAATTGTGATGATTTTGGCTCACATTTAACAAAAACCCACCAATTCACTATGTCAACAAATTAGAATATGGTGACATGCCAATCAGCTAATCAACTCAAAACACCTGCAAAGGTTTCCTGAGCCTTCAAAACGGTCTCTCGGTTTGGGTCACTCGGCTACACAATCATGGGGAACACTGCTGATCTGACAGTTGTCCAGAAGACAGTCATTGACACCCTTCACAAGGAGGGTAAGCCACAAACATTCATTGCCAAAGAAGCTGGCTGTTCACAGAGTGCTGTATCAAAGCATGTTAGCAGAAAGTTGAGTGGAAGGAAAAAGTGTGGAAGAAAAAGATGCACAACCAACCGAGAGAACTGCAGCCTTATGAGGATTGTCAAGCAAAATCGATTCAAGAATTTGGGTGAACTTCACAAGGAATGGACTGAGGCTGGGGTCAAGGCATCAAGAGCCACCACACACAGATGTGTCGAGGAATTTGGCTACAGTTGTCGTATTCCTCTTGTTAAGCCTCTCTTGAACCACAGACAGCGTCAGAGGCGTCTTACCTGGGCTAAGGAGAAGAAGAACTGGACTGTTACCCAGTGGTCCAAAGTCCTCTTTTCAGATGAGAGCAAGTTTTGTATTTCATTTGGAAACCAAGGTCCTAGAGTCTGGAGGAAGGGTGGAGAAGCTCATAGCCCAAGTTGCTTGAAGTCCAGTGTTAAGTTTCCACAGTCTGTAATGATTTGGGGTGCAATGTCATCTGCTGGTGTTGGTCCATTGTGTTTCTTGAAAACCAAAGTCACTGCACCCGTTTACCAAGAAATTTTGGAGCGCTTCATGCTTCCTTCTGCTGACCAGCTTTTTAAAGATGCTGATTTCATTTTCCAGCAGGATTTGGCACCTGCCCACACTGCCAAAAGCACCAAAAGCTGGTTGAATGACCATGGTGTTGGTGTATTTGACTGGCCAGCAAACTCTCCAGACCTGAACCCCAGAGAGAATCTATGAGGTATTGTCAAGAGGAAAATGAGAAACAAGAGACCAAAAAATGCAGATGAGCTGAAGGCCACTGTCAAAGAAACCTGGTCTTCCAGACCACCTCAGCAGTGCCACAAACTGATCACCTCCATGCCATGCCGAATTGAGGCAGTAATTAAAGCAAAAGGAGCCCCTACCAAGTATTGAGTACATATACAGTAAAGGGACATACTTTCCAGAAAGCCAACAATTCACTAAAAATGTTTTTTTTTTTTTTTTATTGGTCTTATGAAGTATTATAATTTGTTGAGAGTGAATTGGTGGGTTTTTGTTAAATGTGAGCCAAAATCATCACAATTAAAAGAACCAAAGACTTAAACTACTTCAGTCTGTGTGCACTGAATTTATTTAATACATGAGTTTCACAATTTGAGTTGAATTACTGAAATAAATTAACTTTTCCACGACATTCTAATTTGAGATGCACCTGTATATATTTATATGTATACACACACTCTGTCGCTAAAACGTTTGGGATCAGTAAGATTTTTAAGGGAGTCTCTTCTGCTCATCAAAGCTGTATTTATTCGATAATACTAGCGAAGCCTGTATTTGTATCTGTTACAATCGCAAAATTATTCATATCTGTATCTGTACTCAGATAAAACCGGAAGTGGGCGGAGCTTGAACCAGAACTTCGTACAGATATACTTGATAAGACCGTTATATGTTCATGGTGTTACAGCCTATTTTTTCGTAGTTATCACTGAACAAATATGCTGTGTTTAACTAAGATGATTATTTTTTTTATGATTATAACATTTATTTAAATATCTTCTAACAGTCGGAGCCGATACCCTTGTATTGTATAGGCAATACTTTGAGATGCAGTGCGGTTGTGCTTCGGGCAACGTGAGTTCGAGTCCCAGCTTGGGGACCTTTTGTGATCCGATAAATATTTAAATGTCTTCTAATTAAAACAGTAAGGGTTCCTACGCAGTTTAGAAATATGGACATTGATTTAAGTGATTTTCAGGTCTGGAAAAGTAGGCTATGGAAAAAGGGAACAGAGTATGGAACACTATGTTTCGACTCTTTGCCCTATTCAGTGTTCTAAAATATCAAACTAAAAATGATTGTATCATACAAGTAGAGAGATTTCGTGACTAACATTTAGTGATCATTTGAACAGGACTGAATTAATTCAAGGCGCACATTTTCATTATACGCAGGACTCTTTAAACAAGTCTTTTTCTTAACTTCACTAAACAAATGTGCATGTGCCACGCAAACCAGCAACACATAAAGAAGCAAACATGTAGGCCTAGTAGAACATGTATCTGAGATGTGTTTGATTGGTGATCGCACTGTGCTTCATCCGTTCATTCGTGTAGCCTATAAGGTTTAAATCATTACCTTTTAAATATACACAAATACTAGAACGTGCATGATGTATTATTTTAGGAAATATTACTGTTGCCAAGCTCTGATTTATGAGAGATGCACGGAGAAGCAACAGCAAGCTGTGTTTGATTTGCGCTCTTTTCTTCCATAAAGTTTACATTCGTTCACTTCACACACTCATCATTCTGAGAATTTAGAGATTTGTGTAAAATATCGCGCTGATCCCCGGCTCACCTGTGAATCCAGCAAACACCTGCTGCAGCCTCAGCCGAAGCTGCTCGTTATCCGTTACTCGTTTTAAAAGCCATTATCCGTGCCTTTCCGAATAAGTTATTCTGCTTCGGGCACCGCTAGTATTTAGTGTGTAAATATAGGGAGCTTCTCTTTTTAGTAAAATATCGTTGCCATCACCACCTCTCCTGGGTACTTGAACATGTTCAGTTCCGATAAACCTCAGTGTAGAAACGTTATGCCTTTTTGAATTAAAATGTACTGCTAATGTTTTTTTTTTTTGATCATTCGTGCGTATACTACTTCAATGTTCTGCAATACTAGTTTTTAAAGCACGTTATGCCTTTCCTATATACGCTAACCCGCATGGACATTTTATCATGTAAATAACATTTTTAGTAGTGCAAGTGATGACACCCTTGATTTTAAACTCCCTGCCTGAATGAAGATGAGAGAAGACATTAGTTTTTATAGAGAAATTACACTGGGCTCAACGACCACAACTATAGTTACCCGAGGGTTAGATAAAAAGTGAGAGGGTCGTACTACAGATGGACTAACATCAGCTCTTACAAGGAGATCATGTATATTAGGAGTGTGTTTATACACAAACCTTGGTGTTTTCTCATAGATATCACTGACGAGAGATCGGATTTTAAGATATACCAGTGTTTGTCTATGACCTTTTTTATGTCTGAACAAATAGGAGAATATTGAACAGCACATACAATGGTTTTATTTTCTGATTTTAACAGTTTTTTGTTTAGAGATGATGTCTCTTGATTCTCATTTCCAAATCTCCTAACTGCAGACTGTATCCAGTCTTCATTGTAACCTCTCTTCTTAAATCTGTTAACCAGATCAGTGCTTTGATGTGTATATGACTGTTCAGTACTACAAATTCGTCGTATCATATTAAGTCAGAAAGAAGAGTATCTTCAACATTAGAGAAGGGTATTCAGGGGTTCCACAGTAGATCCATTACCAAAGAATTCTCTAACACGTAAAGGTCTAAAAATAATTTGAAGATATAGGTGTTGAATTCATCATAATTGGTTGTAGGGACAAAAGACAGTCCTTCATTCAAAGCGGTTAGACCTGCAGGAGGATAATATACATGCAACAATAGGTGGTGCCACATACGTGTAAAACCAGTGTGCCCCCAGGACTTAACCATTCCACTGTGATTTTACGTTGAATAGTAGGGGTGTGACGAGGTTTTGTGCCTCAAGATGTCATGAAATGTGACATGATTTCCCTTCGAGGTGAAAAGCTGTCTCACAATATTGCCATGACGGAGTGTGACAGTGCAATTAGTATAGAAGATGCCACCTCTGCATTTACATGACTGGCACCGCCTCCACTGTCACGTTGTGTTTTTTAGGATCATAACATTTAATTCAGTTCTTAACTAAAGGCGTCTGCTCTGCTCGTCCAGCACAGCAGGAGTCCGAGCTCACCGATCGTGTAACAAGAGTAAGGCGAGATGACTACAGAGCCTGTAAGCATCTGACAAATGTCTTGATGAATGTGTGCTCCGCACCGGCGCTTCCTATACACATATGCAAGCTTTAATTCCCCGCATTTTACGCAAATTAGTCTACATTGAATATCTCCCAATATCAAACCTATCTTTGACTGGGCTGTGTAGTTTTAACCATCTCTTAGCTGTGTGTCATGCTTTAAGAAAAAATTGGTCTCCATTTGCTCTTTGAACCTTGAGAGTACTTTATGGTTGCACTTATTGTTTGTGCTTAAGACTTAAGTCTTTAACTAATTATTGTTTTTAGGATTTATACTGTTTTTATTTCTATGTTCAATTTGTGGACAGGAGTTCAGTTAAAAGTTCACAAACAGCTTCAATCTGAAGTTCTCATAATTAGAACATAATATAATAATAAATAAGAATAAGCTCATAATTCATGCACAGTTCTATGGTCTGAAGAGACTCATGATAATTCAATTCACGTTTATGTGTATAGCGCTTTTAACGATACACATTGTTGCAAAGCAGCTTCATAGAAATTGAAAGTTTCTACATTACATTTTGGAGTAGTTTATCAGTCCGTATGGCAGAAATGTACAGTGCTAGGATAGTAAAGATCATGCAGTTGGGTAATAACATGTATTCAGACAGAAACGGTGAACACGAGTGGTTGTGATCAAACTCAAAGGGGCATTCCGTGTCAAATCAACCAAATGTCAGAAACTTCCCTGGCTCAAATATTAGATTTTGCCATTTTTTTTTCTGAAGAAAGGTAAACATGTATAGTGATGATAGCCTAAACATTAAATGTCATGGATGAATATTTACTAAGTAATCCACTAGTAGCTGGAGCTGATTTCTTAAAGGGGTGGTTTACTGCTTTTTTTCTTTGCTTGATTGTGTTTATGGGGTGCAATATAACATGTCTTCGTGTTTCATTTGTTAAAAAAACGCCTTATTTTTCATAATTTTCACCTTTATTGTAAGCCGCTCTCTCCTCTGTCATTTGAACGACCGATTGACTTCCTGATTCTCTGAAACCACTCCCTCAGAAGCAGGCAATGGGCTCAGATTGGTTAGTTGTGAACGGTGTGTTGTGATTGGCTAAACTGCGTACTGCATGTTGCGCGGAAACGTCACGCCCATCACCTTCACGAGCGACAGTTACATGTGCTCCGGTCAAATGTAAATAATGGTGTCAATATTGCCGTATCAGTTTGAGCCAGAATCAGACCCAGAAAGCGGTAATGAAGAGAGTCCAGCAGAACTTCTGCAAGCACGGCTATTACAAACATTTCTGAATGGAAGTCTGCTGTTGTGATTGCATATCATTTTTTGAAGTTTGTACACGTTTGTCTTATACACACAAAATAGCATCGAACTAACTGGCTACTAACCAAACAGCAGCTGGCTTGTGTTTATGTTCCTGATCAAATCGAAAAATTCCGTCATAAAGTATACATGGAAAATACATTTACAAAATTAGTACCTAATTACAAATTCGGGTCCAAAATGTTTGTACGCGTTTGTCAAAGACACACGAAATAGCATTTAACTAACTGGCTACTAAAGCCAGCGTTGGCATTTGTTTACGTCCTTGATAAAACTAAAACATTACATCTGAAATTATACATGCAAATACATTTAAAATTATGAAATCTTACTTACAGGTTGTGGCCCAACAACAACTGCTCCATGTTTTAGTAATAGTTTCTGTGTGAATCCGGCATTGAACTCGTGTAGATTCTGGAAGCTGTCTTCCGTAAAATGCGCAGCACAGAGAGCTAAATTAGGATTGTAATTGTCAGGAACATAATCAAACACAAATTTTAACCATTGCTGATGAACTACAGCATCCGTAGGAAGACCGAACACAGAAGACCTGACAGCTGTTTGAAAATAACACCGTTTCGACGGCATGACTACAACTCTCCACTATAACTCTTCCTCTGCGACAAAGCCGCAGAACATGGCCTCGCCCCCTTTTCTGCATGTTCCGGAGGGAGGGGTTGATGGGTTTATTTCGTATGCAACCCGGGAAGTAGTTCGTTGTAGTCCCATATGAGTCGTTTTTGTAGGCATTAAACTTCCTGATTTTTAAAAGACGATATCTCCGCTTACGTTGAACTTTCAGCGCTGCAACTTTGCAGATACTGTTCATGCACCAACAGCAACATTACCATTTAAAATGAAAAAAGTGAAATCGCAGTAAACCACCCCTTTAAGTCCGTGACTGTCCTCCTATCCTCACGCGCAGCTGCTTGGACTGAATCGACCCGGTCACGCGTCTGCTGAATTTTTTTCTTTATTGGTGATTACTCAATCTCTCTTTTCCGATCGCCTTTGACTGTTGAAGTACTCATGATGGGTTAAATAGAGAGTAGTTCGAAATTTACTGACAGGATTATATAATATTTGACAAAGTGAGCAGAGCGAAGGACTAGACGTGCACCGCTGTCGAAGGGTCACGTGATCCGAGCCAAGTGGATTTTGAATGCAGCTCCAAAAAAACACAGCAATAGCTGAATAACACACCGCTGTGATTGGAGCGTTCAGCACATCACCAGCTGCTGAATTCAAGCCTGGGTTTTCCGC
Source organism: Acrossocheilus wenchowensis (assembly GCA_029620275.1). Classification (NCBI taxonomy): domain Eukaryota; kingdom Metazoa; phylum Chordata; class Actinopteri; order Cypriniformes; family Cyprinidae; genus Acrossocheilus; species Acrossocheilus wenchowensis. The sequence goes on from CM056137.1 coordinate 29,887,650, forward strand.
TTTGGTTATAATGCGCAGTGCTGTAAAAAAGCCAATCACACACGATTCTGTTGAGCTTATGAATGCACTGACCAATCAGAGGTGTTCAGATGAATCCTCGCTTACACGCCGGTGTCCCACTGGACATCAGCAGGAAAAAACAAACAAGTTTTTCAAGAAAATGCTTGTTCGTTTGTCAAAACAATTTAACGTAAACCGATTGAACCGTGTTCCCATAGTAATCAAATGGATGCCTGTTCACTGACCTGTTAAGCAACCCTTAAACTCTACTTCACCTCAGAGACAGGTGCTAGTCAAATGAAAGCAGAAAGAGGTGACGAGGAGCTTCAGTAGAGCATCAGTGAACTGCGGTCAGGTGAGATGTTGCAGGCCGTATGTCAGTAAAAACAAATCGTCCTGCTCTGTCAGCCGTTATACTCTGCTTGAATCGTTTTCAAATTAAAGCGCAAATGAAGCATGCGTTTCGCATTAGCGTCACGTTCAGCAGTGACAGCTCTTAAAATAATAGCAGCCAAATAACCCAATAACCCAGCTGCTGTTAATCAAAGAACAAAAGAAAAAAGAGGAAATCAATAATGTAGCTTTAGGGATTAATTTATATTTCATTTAGAATTTGTTTGATAACTTTATTCAATTTCTGTATATTCTCTACTTGCTGAAGGGCACAGGTAAATATGACATTTATTATATTATGTGAAGATTGTTTTAAGTTCACTTAAATTAGAAGTTATTTTTAAAGTCTAATAAATTTTCAAATTAATAGCTCTCAATTATACTGTAATGTTAGTATATTCAACATTACATATAGTCAATGGTTAAATATTAGGAAAAAATAACCTTTTTTTCTTTTTTTTTTCTTTTTTTTTAAATACATCAGCAGTATTGGTATCAGTGATAACTTGCCTTCAGTCATAAAAAAAGATACCATTTAAACAAATATTAAAAATGTATTAAATTTGAAGATTGAATGTGAAATTGTTGCAATATAAAAGTCTATTTAAAAACTTTAATGTTAGGTGGGATTAATCACAATTAATTTCAGAAAAAAAGTGTGAGTTAATGTTTTATTTGAACATATATAGACCCTTTTTCTTTTAGTTAACTGTGAGGTTTTTCTGTGGGCGGGGCTTAGCTGGAGGCAGAAAGATTCCACTGACCGCTGCTAGCTATGACGTTTGTTTACCTTGTATTTTTAACAATGGCTGGAGAAAATCTGATTTTATCTGCATATGTAAGACCACTCACTGTGCAGGACGGCGATTGTTATTTAAATAAGTTAACTTTGACGGTGAAAGTCAGATTGGCCGACCCTATGCTCATGGATGGACGATTGAGTGACTCGTTAGAGAAACCTAACGAGTAGTAAAGAGAAACTCATCTGTGTCTATCTAGCCATGAAGATGTATATTTCAACTTCAGCAGGCTATTTTTACAGCTAACGTTACGTGAGAGTGAACTGGGCCAAAATACAAAAAGTAAGTTAAACATTCAATGTGGTGATATATTATTTGAAGATGTATGTATCATGGCCAAATAGTTATTTTAAAGTATATACATCCTGTAAATGATGTAAGTTAAGTTTACAATACTTTACATACAGTACATTTAAAGGAAGATAGTTTCTAGAAATAAAAATTCCAGAAATTAATTTTGAACTTTCTGTATTTGATTATTCTTTCTTAGTAAGTCAGTATCAATCACAACAATTACAGATGATTAAGCAAATACATCGTCAGTTGCACACAGCACATAGACATTATTTCATAGTTGTGAGATGCATAAGAAAAACATGAGATGCCTCCAGTTTTCCCTTTGTTTTGCCTCCAGCTAGCGCGGTGACATAATCGTGACGTCGGCACAAAAAGGGTCTATTAACTAATGATCTGTTAAACATTATATGATGTTTGTGGATGCTTTATTATTGAAAGTTATTAGGAAGTGTTACTAAAGTGCTGGCCTGCACTCACATTGCACTTTACTTTCCGGGACGGAGCACGCTTCCATTGGAATTATCATAAATACGAGTTTCCTAATTAGAAATTGGACATGAACGGCCTCTCAAGTTGTATTTCCTACTTGGAAACTTTTGACAATTATTTTGATACCCGAGTTTCCGAGTTGGGCGGCCCATACATTTTAAACGTGGTGGAGGGGACCAAAAAAAAGTTATTTTAAAAAGTTAATTTTTTTCCCTCATTAATGTACACACAGTACCTCATATTGACAGAAATACACAGAATTGTTGACATTTTTTGAAGATTTATTACAAAAGAAAAACTGAAATGTCACATGGTCCTAAGTATTCAGACCCTTTGCTGTGACACATATATTTAACTCCAGTGCTGTCCATTTCTTCTGATCATCCTTGAGATGGTTCTAGACCTTCATTTGAGTCCAGCTGTGTTTGATTATACTGATTGGACTTGATTAGGAAAGCCACACACCTGTCTATATAAGACCTTACAGCTCACAGTGCATGTCAGAGCAAATGAGAATCATGAGGTCAAAGGAACAGCCTGAAGAGCTCAGAGACAGTATTGTGGCAAGGCACAGATCTGGCCATGGTTACAAAAACATTCTGCTGCACTTAAGGTTCCTAAGAGCACAGTGGCCTCCATAATCCTTAAATGGAAGACGTTTGGGACGACCAGAACCCTTCCTAGAGCTGGCCGTCCGGCCAAACTGAGCTATCGGGGAGAAGAGCCTTGGTGAGAGAGGTAAAGAAGAACCCAAAGATCACTGTGGCTGAGCTCCAGAGATGCAGTCGGGAGATGGGAGAAAGTTGTAGAAAGTCAACCATCACTGCAGCCCTCCACCAGTCGGGGCTTTATGGCAGAGTGGCCCGACGGAAGCCTCTCCTCGGTGCAAGACACATGAAAGCCTGCATGGAGGACTCCAAGATGGTGAGAAATAAGATTCTCTGGTCTGAGGAGACCAAGATATAACTTTTTGGCCTTAATTCTAAGTGGTATGTTTGGAGAAAACCAGGCACTGCTCATCACCTGTCCAATACAGTCCCAACAGTGAAGCATGGTGGTGGCAGCATCATGCTGTGGGGGTGTTTTTCAGCTGCAGGGACAGGACGACTGGTTGCAATCCAGGGAAAGATGAATGCGGCCAAGTACAGGGAAATCCTGGACGAAAACCTTCTCCAGAGTGCTCAGGACCTCAGACTGGCCGAAGGTTTACCTTCCAACAAGACAATGGCCCTAAGCACACAGCTAAAATAACAAAGGAGTGGCTTCACAACAACTCTGTGACTGTTCTTGAATGGCCCAGCCAGAGCCCTGACTTAAACCCAATTGAGCATCTCTGGAGAGACCTAAAAATGGAAGCACAGTTTGTCCAGATCAAGTAAGAGTGTGATGTTTTAACATGCTGTTAAAGTGAAACATCATTAATGTAGGGCCCTCGCCGATCTTTGACTGCTAAGGGGTTAACGATCTTTGAGCAAATTTACTGCGCGATCTGAGTGGCTTTGTCTTATTTGCGAACAAATTGTCACTTAGAAAATCTAATGTAAATACAGATTACAAAACACTAACCAAAACCATGGGTTTTGTATTATCATAGTTGGTTAAACAAAATCAGTGTATAGTCAGTGGAGGTCAGTTAAAGGACACATGAAATGTTATTGCCAGGGCTTAAAGTGGTCCGGATTTCGGGCAGGTCCGACCTCCGGCGCAGACAAAATGTATTTATCAGGCTGCAAATTACAGTCGGAGGCACTTTCGGCGCAGACGCGCTTGGAAAAAACATGTGCGTCGCTTCCATTATGAGCGCGCATACCACGCGGCTACATTTGAAATAACGAACTTGAGCACGCAAATGACGCGATATGTGAACAGGCACTAATCTGACTTGAATAACATACCGGTCCCCTTCAACCTACCACCTTGATTCAAGAGTCAGCGCGCACAGCTGTCACAGCCAATGGGAGCATGATATTAGGTTGTCTTAGCCAATTGTTAGAGAGGAGGGCGGGTCTTGTGCAGGAAGTGAACCAGTTCGCAGTCACTTAGCTTGTACACACGCTATGGATAATGGAGTTTATCAAACCAGGAGAAAATACATCTGCTTTGGAGAAGAAAGTAAAAAACAAGTGGCGCTGCTAGAATGATAAATAGCCTTTTGAGTTGCACTAAGATTGTAGTACAGTACAGTATTACACTACAGTAGTTTTCTAACATCTATGCATTTATTGGTTTGATGCACTTTTGTGTTTTTATGTTCTCTAACTAATACAGATTTCTATTTAAGTTGGCAAGTTTTCTGTTTTGGTAAAAGCACCTAAGCATGTTTGCTTATTTCAGAGTGAGCAATGTTGAGTGCACTTTATGCTGTTTGCACATTACAAAGAAACCAATGGTAAATGCACTTTATGTCATTAACATGTTTCAAAGCTAGCAATTCAATAAATTTTGGCACAAACATTCATGTTATGTTATTTTCTTGACACAGTAAGCCTAGTACTGCAAAAGTTTCAATTATTTTGGCACAATAGTTGTTAATGCGTTGAAAATATGACTGTACTGTTGCTCATAGAATTGGTTAATAGAAAAACTGGCTTGGTAAAAGTCCTGGTTGAGCCACAAAGTTCAGGCTCAGGATTTTTTTTCACTTTAAGCCCTGTATTGCATTTAACCTTTTGATATAATAATCTTTATTAATAATCGTGATTATCAGTTTAATCATTATCGTGCAGCCCTAATGGCCATTTTTTAAATATTTTCTACATAAATAGCAGATTTGATCTGTCTAAACCAGGGATGTCAAACTCTTGACACTCTTGTTCTATGTCTAACCAGTTATTCTGGGTCAGACTGTGTTTTTAAATAGGGATTTGATTAATTGCCAGCTTGAAATTACTTGGGACATGTTAATAATATTGAGAAGTAGTGACTTGGTGAGTAGCTTATGCATGTAGGATCTATGTACTTGTTGATTTTTTTTTTTTTTCTTTTTTTTTTAAAGCTTTATATATCTAAATGTTTTGATGTGTGTTGCTTTGTGCCATTAAACTTTCTTTTTCTCCTTAGGCCTGAGGGTGCTGAAGGAGGAGAGTCAAGAACTGAACAAAAGGGAAATTAAGGATCAATATGAAAAACGTCATTCATTAATAACGGGAGAGAAATCTTTAAGTTGCTCACAGAATGAAAAGACTTTGTCCCGAAAAAGAGCTCAAACTAGTAGTCATTTCGATCAACATGAAAACCTTGATGTCCACATGAGAATTCACATGGAAGACAAGCCATTCTCCTGCCAGCAGTGTGGGAAGAGTTACACCTCGAGAGGAAGTCTTAAAGATCACATGAATATTCACACTGGAGAGAACCCATTCACCTGCCAACATTGTGGGAAAAGTTTCATTCGAAAAGGAAACCTGACAGTCCATATGAAAATTCACACTAGAGAGAGCCCGTTCAGCTGCCAGCAGTGTGGGAAAAGTTTCGTTCAGAAAGGTAGTCTTAAATCCCACATGAGAGTTCACACTGGAGAGAGTCCTTTTACCTGTCAACAATGTGGAAAAAGTTTCACTCAAAAAGGAAACCTGAAAGTCCACATGAGAATTCACTCTAAAGAGACCCCATTCACCTGCCAACAGTGTGGAAAAAGTTTCACTCAAAAAGGAAGTCTTAAAGATCACATGAAAATTCACACTGGAGAGAACCCATTCACCTGCCAACATTGTGGGAAAAGCTTCATTCGAAAAGGAAACCTGAAAGTCCACTTGCGAGTGCACACTAGAGAGAGCCCGTTCAGCTGCCAACAGTGTGGAAAACGTTTTTCTCAGAAAGCAAGCCTTAAAATCCACATAAGAATTCACACTGGAGAGAAGCCTTTCACATGCCCTCAATGTGGAAGGAGTTTTACACATAAAGGAACCCTTAATAACCATGTGACGACTCACACAGGAGAGAAGCCATTTGTATGCAGTCAGTGTGGAAAGTGTTTCCGATTCACTGTAACCCTTAAAGACCACATGAAGATTCACTCGAGAGAGATCCGTTTTATATGCCATCAGTGTGGAAGGAGTTTCACAGACAGAAATGATCTTAAGAATCATGTAGTAACTCACATCGGAGAGAAACCTTTCATGTGCCATTACTGTGGAAAGTCTTTCAAAAACAAAGCAAATCTTGAGGTTCATTTAAGAATTCACACTGGAGAGAAGCCTTTCAGCTGCACTCAGTGTGGAAAGAGTTTCACAGTTAAAGGAAACCTTGACATTCACATGAGGGTTCACACTAGAGAGAGGCCTTACAGGTGCCTTCGGTGTGAGAAGAGCTTCACGTATCACACGGACCTGAAACGTCACTTGCAAACTCATTCTGGAAAGAAATTCCAGTGTTCTGAGTGTGACAAGGGGTTTAGAAAAATTTGCAGTTTCAGAAAACACCTGCACATGCATTCCAGAGGAAGACCATTTAATTGTGTTCAGAGTAAAAGAAAAGTCCCAAAACTCTCATCACACTTAGAGATGCATGCGTATGTGAGACAGTATTCTTGTTCTTTTTGTGGAAAGAGTTTTAAATGGCTTGGCCATTTAAAATGCCACCAGAAGATGCGTATCTGTGTAAAATCAAAGCTGCGTTCGCGTCACAGATGACTGTGGCCCAAAAATGATTTTCTGCTCAAATAGTTCTTGTTTGTTTGTTTGTTTTTTCCCCTGTGTGTGTGTGTGTGTGTGTGTGTGTGGTTGTTTACATGACATTTTAAAGTCCTGTAATTTTGTTTGTATAGAGGTTTGTTTTTTTTTGTTTGTTTTTTCCCCAGTACAATACTTAAAAATCAGTATGTTGTATTCATGTGTCTGCATTGCATTCTGAACATATTCAGACCCACCTTTTTATACATTTTGTTTGCCTTATGCTAAAATATTATTTTTTTGGTCCACTATGCATCAAAACCTGATGACGTAAGTGTTCAGATTTTTTTTTTTAGCTTTGTTGAAACACCTTTGTGAAGTGAGTACAGCCTCAAGTCCTTTTTGGGGGTATGATGCAATAACTTTTACAGTCCTGGATTTGAAGATTATATGTCACTTGTTTCATATAGCTTTCTCAAGCTGTCAGATTGGATGGGGACTGACAGTGGACAGCCATTTTCAAGTTTCTCCACAGATTCGATTGGATTTAAATCTGGCCTCTGATTGGATCACTCAAGGACATTCCCAGAATCTTTTCTAAGCCACTCGTGCATTGTCTTGGCTGTGTGCTTGGGGTCATTGAAGGTGAACCTTCCACCTAGTGAGTGCTCTGGGACACGTCACATCTATAACAAGACATCAGGCTTTGAGTTGAGTTGTTTTATTAGACATAAAAAGTGACAATACATCCGAATAACGCTTATTTGCTAAGGATAACACAAAGTAAATGAGACTTATTTCCATTGTGGTCCTTGATATTAGAAGAAAACAATTTCCATGATTAAAGGCACTTTTGACATTAGCCTACCTTTTTACAATTACAAAAAAATATCAAAAATATAATTTTCACACTCAACACACACAACAGAGACAATCTTCACGACACTACAATAATCCAAATTAGTCAAATAAGACAGCCTATGTAAAAACATTCTCGTCACTCTTTTACTAAAACCCTCATGATCCGTTATAATTCTAATGTCCAAAGGCAACGCAAATGCCCTTTGTCCATACAAAGTCTTAAGCTTACATAAATAAAGATCCATAATTCTCTGTCTAGGAAAATGATCATGTCTTAATTTAACCTGAGAAAAATAAGACGTCAGGCTTTGAAGGCTGTGGAACAGCAAATTGGCTATATCTATCCGGAGGTTGGCTGCAAACTTGGAACTTGGTCCATTTCACAATTATTTGTTAGTGGTTCACTGTCTGCATGACAACAAAACATGTAATGTCAGTCATTGTTGTTCAGTTGCATGGTATGTACATTAAAACAGCCTCTGAAGATAAATTCAAAGTTATTGTTCAAGGTTTACGTGACCGTTGGGTTTCCCACAATGTGGTGGGGCTATCAACCCACATTGGTGTTTTATGTTCACCTGATAGCTCTGCAGGCTATTATAATCGGAAAGATTTCTACTCAGGCATCCTACAAAGTGTGTTAAGCCCGAAACGCACTGCACGATTTTTGGCTGTCCCAGACGAAAGACTGGCATCGTGAAGCAATCGCGGCGATTTCTGATTGGCCACAATTGTTTCACAATGCCAATCTTTTGTCTGGGACAGCCAGAATTCGTGCAGTGTGATTAGGGTTTTAGACCATTGACAGGTCCTGGGACATTAACGTAGCCCAGTCAGGAGAAGTTCACGATGCCAGGGCCTTAAAGGGGTACCAAAAAAATTAAATAAAGAAATATGTGGAAAATTATTATTTTCAACCCTCATTCTAAACTTTTCTGAAACTACCTGTTTTAAGGGGCGGGTCCTTTAGAGCCTCTCAGGAATCAGCCACTGTGATTATTGGCTAACATCACTGCATAGGAAACAGTATCAAAGCCCCGTCACTATTGCGAGTGTTTTGACAACATAAATAAAATGGTAATTTCCAGACAAATCATTACATTTACATGTAGTTATTTAGCAGATGCTTTTTATCCAAAGCGACTTACAAATGAGGACAATGGAAGCAATCAAAATCAACAATAGAGCAATGATATGCAAGTGCTATAACAAGTTTCAGTTAGCTTAACGCAGTACATGTAGCAAGTTTTTTTTTTTTTTTTTTTAATTATATAATGAATAAAAAGAAAACCGAGAATAGAAAAAGAATAGAGCAAGCTAGTGTTAATTCATTTTTTTAAAGAATAGAATAGAGAGTGCTAGATTTAGAGGGTCAAATAAAGATAGATTAGATGTGTTTTTAGCCGATTCTTGAAGATGGCTAAGGACTCAGCTGCTCGGATTGAGTTGGGCAGGTCATTCCACCAGGAGGGAACATTTCATTTAAAAGTCCATGAAAGTGATTTTGTGCCTTTTTGAGATGGCTCAATCAAGCGACGTTCATTCGCAGAACGCAAGCTTCTAGAGGCACATAAGTCTGAAGTAATGAATTTAGGTAAAGGGGTGCAGAGCCAGTGGTGGTTTTGTAGGCAAACATTAATGCCTTGAATTTTAATGCGAGCAGCTATTGGTATCCAGTGCAGACTGATGAACAGAGGTGTGATGTGCATTCTTTTTGTCTCATTAAAAATGAATCTTGCTGCCACATTCTGGATGAATTGTAAAGGTTTGATAGAACTGGCTGGAAGACCTGTCAAGAGAGCATTGCAATAGTCCAGCCTGGACAGAACAAGAGCTTGAACAAGAAGTTGTGAAGCATGTCCCGAAAGAAAGGGCCTGATCTTCTTGATGTTGAATAAAGCAAATCTGCAGGACTGGGCAGTTTTAGCAATGTGGTCTGAGAAAGTCAGCTGATCATCAGTCATAAATCCAAGGTTTCTGGCTGTTTTTGAAGGAGTTATGGTTGATGAGCCTAACTGGATGGTGATATCATGATGAAACGATAGGTTTGATGGAACCACAAGCAGCTCTGTCCTGGCAAGGTTGAGTCAAAGGTGATGGTCCTTCATCCAGCAAGAAATGTCTGTTAGACAAGCTGAGATGTGAGCAACTATCGTCGGATCATCAGGATGGAATGAGAGGTAGAGTTGAGTGTCATCAGCATAGAACCTTGTGGTGACATGTAGACAGAGAAGAGAAGTGGTCCAAGAACTGAGCCCTGAGGCACACCAGTAGTTAGATGTTGCGACTTGGACACCTCACCTCTCCAAGATGCCTTGAAGGACCTATCTGAGAGTTAAGACTCCAACCACTGGAGTGTGGTTCCTGAGATGCCCTTTGCCAATAGGGTCGACAGGAGGATCTGGTAGTTAATCATGTCAAAAGCAACGGACAGATCCAGCTAGTTAAGTAATGAAGACTTGGAAGCCGCTCTTGCCAGACTTAGGGCTTCAACAACTGAGAGCAAGGCAGTCTCGGTCGAGTGTCCACTTCTGAAACCAGACTGGTGGCTGTCGAGGAGGTTGTTCTGTGAGAGAAAGGCTTGGTTGAACACAGCTCGTTCAAGTGTTTTTGCAATGAAAGGAAGAAGGGAAACTGGTATGTAGTTCTCTAAAAGAGATGGGTTAAGGGTGGGTTTCTTAAGTAGTGGGGTTATACGAGCCTGTCTAAATGCTGAGGGAAAAATACCAGTGTGAAGGGATGTGTTAATGTGTTAAAGCATTATGAAATAATTTACTTACGGTTTGTGATGCAGCAGCTGTCAGATCTAGAACCGCTTCATCTTTCAACAAATGTTTCTTTGTGACTCTCCATGACACTGTGCCTCATTTACAAAACAAATTCCTCTGACACGATCCGGGATGTCATTAATTCTTTCCCCGCCAGCGTTTTTGAAAAAAAAGTTGCCAGCCACCACCAGCATTTTTGAGGATTTTCACTAAAATTTCACGGCCCCCATAAAATTTTGTTTGAATATCTGAACATGCAATACATCAAAATAAAGACTTTTAACCTAATTTTAACCAAGCATTCTTTTTTTTTCTTCTTTTTTTTTATCAACACTTGGATATAAGTAGGTTTCATAAAAAAAAGCAACATTTTGAACAAAGAGCTGAGAAAATCCCATTTTTATCAGATACTACATCTAGATCATATTCAGTAATTTTATCACAGTAAAGATGCAGTAGATGGCTTCCATCAGCACCCCTAAAGCTTGCACTGTCCTTTACCACTACGACATCGTCCAGATACACTTCACAGTTTGGTACTCCTGACAATACTCTGTTCATAAGCCGCTGGAAAGTAGAAGGGGCATTTCGCATGCCAAAAGCCATGACAGAGTACTGCAGGAAGTTATCAGGTGTCACGAATGCTAATAGTTCTGAAGCACGATGTGTTAGAGGGACTTGCCAGTACCCTTTGAGCAGATCCAATTTCGTGACATAATGTGCGCTACCAACACGGTCTACACAATCTTCCATTCTCGGAAGTGGGAAGGAATCTGGCTTGGTTACTGCATTGATTTTACGATAATCAGTGCAAAATCTATAGGTGGAGTCAGGTTTAGGTACCAATATACATGGGAAACTCCATGGACTTTGGCTAGGCACAGCAAGACCATGTTCAAGTAGATATTGAACCTCATTTTTCATGATGTCACGTTTTTTTGGGTTTACACGATAAGGATGTTGCTTGATCGGCTGACTGTCACCTACATCAATATCATAACATATTACCGTAGTTTGTGATGGTACATCAGTAAAAAGTTTGGGATATTTACTAATCAACGTACTCACAGCCTCAGACTGACTGGCTGGCAAGTGAGAGAGATGGAACTTCAAATTAGCCAGAACGGCAGAGTTCTGCAAACGTGCACACAAAGTCGAAGCATCCTTTTCCACTAACCCATCCTCCTCAGGGCAATATGGTGGTGGCACGACTACAGTAGACACAACTACTGGGTTACTAGGGGAACTGTCTTGGGACAGATCACGTGCAACACAAGCCTTCAATATATTCACGTGACATATCCTACTCTTAAAACCTAGCGATTCCTGAACACTCTCCCTCACAGCAAACATGATCAGAGGTAAACGTTCTACCCAATCCTTACCTGTCTCAAGGCAGAATTTCCGGAGCATTGACTTGAGCGTTTGATGGAATCGCTCCAAAGCACCTTGGGATTGTGGGTGGTAAGCACTAGCCAATTGATGGTTTATACCCAACTCGCTTAACATCTGTGAAAATACTTTAGACGTAAAATTAGTGCCTTGATCCGACTGGATCGCCTTTGGTAAGCCAAAGATGGAGCAGAACCTAACAAGCTCTTGCACAACCATCCTAGCTTTAAGGGTGCGTAAAGGAATTGCCTCCGGATAACGAGTTACAGCACACATAATAGTCAGAATGTACTGGTACCCTGACTTTGACTTAGGCAAGGGCCCTACACAGTCAATGATTAACCATTCGAATGGCTCACCAACAACTGGTATCGGAATAAGTGGGGCTGGGGGAACAATTTGATTTGGGTTACCTGCCAATTGGCAAGTATGACAGGAACGGACAAATCTGGACACAGATGACTTTAAACCAGGCCAAAAGAAATATTTGGAAACACGATGAAAGGTTTTTGTCACACCTAAGTGTCCTGACAAAGCACTTTCATGAGCTAGCTGAAGAACTTGAGAACGATAATTGGATGGTAGCACAATTTGGTGAACTTCTTGCCATTTCAAATTGGAATGTACCGGCTTCCATTTGCGCATCAGAACTCCATCCTCCCAATAATAGGCTATCCTAACTTCTGGAAGTTGTTTAATGTCCACCACAGCATCAATGCAAGATGCCAGAGAAGGGTCGGAGGTCTGAGCAGCAACTAAGTCTATCTTGCCAACCTTTAGAGAAAGATCTGGTAACGCACTTGATATGATAGACTTTGAAACAATGTCAGGTACAACACTCAACTCGCATTTTTCACCATCAGGTTGAGAGAAAAGAACAGTGTCTGAGAGGTCAACAGGATTTTCAGCTTTTCTGAACTGCGCACGGGTCACAACACAGGCAGGAAATGTGGTAAAGAATTGGGTAGACGGGTCAAGTAACTCAATACTAGGTTGGTGTGTTACAATAGGTCTAGGAAAAACCTTACCACCAGCAAGCTCATTCCCCAGAATAAGACTGACGCCTTCCACAGGCAACCGGGAGCACACACCCACTGTAACTGGTCCTGTGACTTGGTCAGACTCCAAATATACCCTATGAAGGGGAACATTAACACATCCCATCTCACATCCACGATTAACACATCACTACCTGTATATGACTCAGATGAAAAAGGTAGCATCTCTTCCAAGATCAAGGACTGCATGGATCCTGTGTCCCTCAAAATCCTTACTGGCTGTGTCTCAATGTCAGGGGAAAGAGAAACCGAACCAGAAGAAAGAAAGGGTTGATAGACAACAGCATCCAACACATTTAGCTCAGGTACAGACTGCACTAAAGCTACATTTTTAGGCTTTGAACTAAAACCTTTCTGTTTCCAAGCCTTGCACTCTGAGATTAAGTGACCTGGATCAAGACAGTAAAAACAGACCCGCTTGTCCCCAACACGTTTAGGACTAGCCTTATGCCTTGCTCCACCCGACATCTCGGTTTTCATAGAACGACTAGCAGACTGAAATAGTTTGGAGCTATCCACAACTGGAGACAGATTTTTTTGTCTGACGAGTTGAAAACACATTACGATGCGTCAACACAAACTCATCCGCTATAATAGCAGCATCAGTTAGCACTTGCACTTTCTGTTCATTTAAATGAACAACAACACTCTCAGGGACACATGCTTTAAAGTCTTCTAACAAAATTAACTCTTGGAGCTGATTCAAAGTACTAATTTTACTGGAAAAACACCACTTTTCAAATAGTGCCTTTTTCTCTCGAGCAAATTCAACATATGTTTGTCTGGCTGTGTTTGCGTGAGATCTGAACTTTTGGCGATATGCTTCTGGAACCAATTCATATGCTCGTAGCACAGCAGACTTCACTAGATCATAATCAAGAGATTGTTCAATAGGTAATGCAGCTGAAACTTCTTGGGCTTTACCGGACAAATTGCATTGCAGAAGTGAAGCCCACATGTCCTTAGGCCACCGTAGCTTAGCAGCCACGCGTTCAAATGCTGTGAAGTAGGAGTCTACTTCTGCTTCTCTAAATGGAGGCACGAGACGAATATATTTACTGACATCAAAAACAGTTTCAGCAAGTAACTCAGAGGAACCATCATTCAGGGACTGAACAGAATCCACTACTGGCACAGTCGCTGAAGTAGAGAGTCTAGTTCGCGGTGATGGTGCGGGCCTGTTGCGGGCCTGTTGCGTAGCCTTAGAGCCTCCAGCTCCTGTCTATGCCGTTCACTTTCCCGCTCCCATTAGGGGAGGGCCCTTTGTCTCTCAGGTGAGACTCACTTAATATTCATGGCCGTTGCCACTCCCTCGCATATAGACCCTCGATCACAAAACATGTCTTGAAAATTTTAAATCAATATATTGTTTTCAGTGAATGAGTAAGCAGAATGATTTTCACATAATTTTGAAGTAAATATTCTAGCCTACAAGACTGATTACTCAAAAGTCTTGTTCAGGACTATTTAGTGTGGGTTTTAAGGCCTTATTTCAGCTACATTTTTTTTTCCCCAAAACGTACTAACCACGCATAATTTTTATTTTTATTTATTTTTTTTAAATGCAAACGTGTACATCCATCTTGGTCACATATTATTGTAGCACAGTTTGTGGTGAATACAAAAAAAAATCACATGTTGGTCAATAGTATGTTTTAAGTAGCTGAAATAAGCACAAATATCAGGGCATGTCAAAACATCTCAAGGGCCCCAAAATGACCTCAGACCCCAGAGGGTTAATGTTGAAGAAGTCTGCTATGGAAACTAAGTCTTTTTTACGACAGCGGTTATACACTTCCAAAGTGGGAAGTAATGTAAACGAGACTAAATCAAATTCCATCTTTCTAATATCAACTTCTCCTCCCACATCAAAAAAGCGCAAAAACAGCCAAACAAATGAGAGAAAAACATTTACCCCTCTCCAGTTCCAAATGTCCATCAATAGAACAGTTTACAACCCATCAAAAGAAGCAAATGACAACTAATAGACGAGGCCCCAAATTCTGTTACGTTCCTGTATCAAGTCTAGGGGAGGGTAGATCACGTAACAGAATAAAAATGGTGGTGTGTGTGTGCCAGCAGTGAGGACCAGTAGTCAAACTCAAGAGTAATTTACAAAAAAGAAAACCCCACTTCGCAATGTAACTGAAGAAAAATATAACATTTTTATTGTACATAGACAGGAGGGTTTGCTTTAATGACTTCGAGAGGGAGCTCAGGCCAAAACAACAAACATAATACCTCTACCTAATAATCAAAATCTAACTAACCTACCAAAACAAAAGAGAACAAAAATACATCAAAATACCCTAACTCCCTTATTAACATAAACAGAGGAAAACAAGTCCAAAAAGGAAATGGCACCCCCTCTCTACTTAACCCCGTCCCAAATTAACAATGCAAACTAAAGTTAATTATCCAATAAAAAAAGAATACAAACAAATACAATACAATTACAATAACAGGTTTTCTGGTTGTAAAGATGGAAGTTACAACAGGAGATGGATAAACTCAAAATCACTAAGAGAGTCCAATCAACAAAACAATTCTTAACAACAATGTAACCCCTTGGAAAGCAAGGAGAGAGAAGCCTCACAACAAAGCTTCCGCACGCCCGCACGCACGCACGCACGCACACACACCCTGTTCTGAGGTGGAAATGCTGCTTAAATCTCCAATGGTCCTTCTCATCCTCCAATCAGTGTGAGCTGCCAATCATTGGAGACATGTCTGGTGTGAACGCACAGTTAATCTCAGCACTGGCTCCCCCCAGGGCTGTGTGCTGAGCCCCCTGCTCTACACCCTGTATACCTACGATTGTACCGCTGTACACCACAGTAATACCATCATCAAATTTGCAGACGACACCACAGTGGTAGGGCTTATCTCAGGGGGGGATGATACTGCTTATCGGGACGAGGTGGAGCGGCTGATAGTATGGTGTGGAGAGAACAATCTGTTACTCAATATTCAAAGACCAAGGAGGTCATCATTGACTTCAGGAGGAAGAAAACCGATATCTCGCAACTGTACATCAGTGGGGACTGTGTTGAGAGGGTGTCAGACTTATGCTTTCTGGGACTCCTCTTTGAGGAGGATCTCACCTGGGGCGTGAATACCTCTGAACTGCTGAAAAAGGCTCAGCAGAGACTGCACTTCCTGAAGGTGCTCAGAAAGAACATCATCACCCAGAGACTGCTGGTGTCCTTTTATTGGAGCTCCATTGAGAGCATCCTCACATACTATATATGTTTATGATACAGTAGCACAGAGGAGAACATTTCAGAGGATTATTAAAACTGCTCAGAAAATCGTTGGCTGCCCTCTCCCCATCTGGAAGAATTAGACAGTTCCCGCTGCCTTAAAAAAGCCCAGAACATTATAAAGGACACTTCACACCCTGGACATTCATTCTTTGAATTGCTGCCGTCAGGTAGACAGTACAGAACAATTAAAACAAGGACTAATAGATTTAAGAACAGTTTTTATCCTACAGCAGTTACCACACTCAATGCTGCTAAAACATAATTTGATGTGCAATAAGAGATCAGGGCTATAACGATAGAATGTATGCTGTGTGTGTGTTTTATTATGAAATGAATAAATACATTCTAAAATAATAAATAGTATAATATAAATAGAGAGAGAGAGAGAGAATTCATATATAAATGAATTAAACTATCAATTTAAACTATAATAAACAAACAAAAAAACTGGTTTCTCCCAAGGTTTTTTTCTCCATTCTGTCTCGGAGGGAGTTTTGGTTCCTTGCCGCTGTCGCCTCTGGCTTGCTCAGTTGGGGACACTTAATTTCTAGCGATTATTGCCGATTTGATTGTCTAGCTCAGGTTAGTTTAAATAGTATTTGTGCAATGACATCTGTGAGTTCAATAATGAAAAGCCTTTAACTGAAAATTGAGTGTTTATTCTTATCATTATACATTACTGACACTCTGTCCTATATATATATATATATATTAGGGGTGGCACGGTACACAGATGTATATACATCGGTTGGGGGGTCACGGTTCGATATGATTTCGGTACAACAGGAAAAAAAAGAAATCTACTATGCTCAGTTTCTTTTAATTTATTTTGAACAGACAGTAGTGCAAATTTTAAAAAAATTACATGTTATATAAAATCTGTTTCGTTTTTATTGTTTGTGTACACAAATAAAAGCAGACCTTTATACAGTGATTATTAATGAGACAATAAGTGTTTAAAGTTAGCACATGGTCACTGTCTGGGGGCTTTGTTTTCAAGTGCGCAGCTCAGCATTCGCTGTTCTTCTGCTGGCGGTTATCAAACAGCGTTGCATTACTGCGGGCGCCCCCTTCTGAATTGGGGGTGAATTGCCTGTATTTGTCGTAAGGCCTCATGCACCGAACCAAGACGCCCGTACCGTGACGGTTCGGTACGAATACATGTACCGTGCCACCCCTAATATATATCTATATATACGTACATACTGCTGTATTATATATAAATAAAAATAAAATATGTGAAGTAATAAAATTTCTCATACTGTGGTCATATTGCCCGCCCCTTGATACGCCCATAAATGTGCTCTCATGACACTGTTATTTATTGCGCATCACTGATTGTTCTAATTATTCTGTATCTTTGTTATATGTGATTGATATGGAATAGCAATTTGACCATTTCATGCTAAATTAGTAAATGAAAGATTGCTCTGATCTGTCATATATTAGGGGTTAAACGAGCACAGTTAATCCATGATTTGTACAGACCAGACGCCACTGTTTGGCACGAATGTTATTTCGAGATTCATTTTCCAGTTTACACTTTAAAGCAATTTCAATCCACATGAAGAAGAAAAGAAGGAGAACTCAATTCGTTACTAACACGCTGTTCTCACAGACAGCCAAAGCGCACACAAGCATAGAGACATGTTTCAGACAGCACAGAAATACTGAGTTCATTCCTCTTTCATGTCTCTCTGCATTTAAATATATTCTTTTAGAATATATTTATATATATTATTATATAACTTAGGATATTAAACAGACCTTTCTACTGAAAAAAGATGCCCAGGGTTCCTGCTCACCTGTGTCCACATGCCATACAGATGTGGCTAGAGCAATAAACTGAAATGTCTGCAATGTAAGAGACCTAAGACAAAGCTAGGGAGAGAGGACAGACAGTACTTGCAGTCAAACCTTGTGTAGCACCCCCAGACGTGTTCACTGTATAAAGCAGCTGGTGAATCCATAAGGATGAGATGTTCTAAAAGATTGAAATTTTCAGTTTGAGAATCATCCGACTCCCTGCACATGGGAACTATAGTCTATGTATTCACACAGAAATTGTGAACCTTTTTTTTTGTAATTTCACTGAACTTTTTTATTTGAATTTTTTTATTTACTTATTTTTAATTTAGCAAAATCAGACGTTTGTGATGCTTGTGATCATCATGACATGATTCATTGGCCACAGGAATGGCATTAACAGACCAAACCACATTCCACAGCTCTCAAACAATAAATGCTTTGCTTTCTCTTTGGTGTCACGGCATATTTCCAATTAGAATAGTTGCCTTGAATAATTGACCTGTTATTTTAATATGATACAGCATGTACAGTTTTGTGAGAGGAGAGAGATTTTGTGATATAGTGAAATTTATACTGTAATTTGGTTAATTATATTTGGGATAAATTAAAAGTTATTAAGATATTGATAGATAGGCTATAGACACTGACAGATAGTTAGGATAGATATAGTGACACATTCATATAGGCTAAGTTAATGACATATAGCACAGTAAGTTAGAGATAGGATTTCATAGTTGATAGATTCATATTAATAGATTACATAATAATGGCGGCTCTACGGAAAAGAAGTCATCCATCTGTGGTGTGGGAGCATTTCCATTTGGAAACACAAAATAAAGTGAGATGTATGTATTGTGATAGGCAGCTATTCAAATTCAAGTTTATTTATATAGCACTTTTCACGATACAAATCGTGGCAAAGCAGCTTTACAGAAAATTTTAAGTTTCTACATTATATTTAGGGGCAGGTTATTAGTGATGACTATGACAGAAATGTGAACCTTTTTTTTTTTTTTTTTTTTGTAATTTCACTAAACTTTTTTAATTTGAATTTTTTTATTTTTACTTTTTATTTACTAACGCTTTCAGTTTAAAGCGTTAAAATTATTCACCCCACTCATAACTGCTTATTAACTGCTTATTAACATAACTGTTTATTTTGTCTCTTTTTTTCTTGACAAGAAGTGCATTTATTCAGTTGCAGAATGTCTTTACTAGCACATCAAACAGAAGATGTTTCAGACGTGCACTTCTAATTCACTTCAGTGTCAGGCGCAAGACAAACAAGCGCGGAAACTGTATTGTGCTCGCAGTGCATGCTCTTCAATACACGGACAAAGGTGCTGGCGCACACATAGCCTGTATCATTTCATATCAGATCACTAAAGAAACTAAGATCATGCAATGTCGTGATCAGTTAAGTCATGAAGTTACTAAAAAGGCGATTAAATCTGCCATAAAACTGTGCATGCATGTAATATGTTATATATGAGTTACATTAAGAACATGTCTCTGAAATGGTTTTCAAAACTGTCCTGGAGCATCCTAGCACTGTCTCACATCATCTAACATACTCGATTTGACTCGTCATAACCAGCTGCTGTGATGGCAGATGGGAGTTTTACTTACTCAAACATGTTCTGAGGGCAGAAATGAAAATGATAGGTTCACAGATTCAACCAATAAAACTGAAGCAAAGGCGGGGTCAAGAAATTTGAACGTGTGGAGTATAAAAGTTGGCTGAATTAACAATGTCATGTGGTAATTTAATTACTGTCCAAATCCACATCTCTGAGAAGAAATCGATTCAAAATGAACTATTTAAATCCTTTTTGACCACCGTTTAACGCCATATACTAACTGTTGTACTTTGCATGCATATTAATTACTGGAAAAAAAAAAATTGAGTGACGTAATCCTCAATGGATGAATTCCCCTGTCTCAGGTTGAGCAGCTGGTCAAAAAGGTCCATACCTGGCCAGGGCTCTGTAGAAAAGCCGCTGGATCCTCGTGTGGCCGAGTATTCTGTAACGGGGCTGACGAGACGTGAGACATGCGGATCCAAGTGCAAGCTTTTATTTATAGGCATGGTCATAAATACAGGCAGGGTCGAGCAATGGCAAACAGGTATGGCAGGGACAAGACAAAGAGTAATCCAGGGCAAGCAAAGGTCGACGATCGGCGAACAGTATCCAGTGGGCAAGGCAGAGAGATAATCCAGGGAACACGGGCTAGAATCAAACACGGGAAGACACAATCCAAGACAGGCAGGGGAAACTAGGAAACTAACAGGGGCTCTGAGAGTTGCTACGGCTAGGGGAGCGGTAAACACAAACAATACTCGGCAACGAGGGAGAGAAAGTCCAGGGTTTAAATAGTGTGTGTGTGATAGTGATGCGTGGGATCAGGTGTGCGTGTGATTAGTGCAATGAGTGATTGGTGACAGCTGTGATCAGTGTGGGATGATGGGAATTGGAGTCCAGTGTTATGTATGGTGTGAAAGTCAATATGATGAGTGACCTCTGGTGGTGAATGAACAGAAGTGCACAGATTGGATTCGTGACAATTGCACACCCACCCACTCCCGTGATATATTCACTCTTTGTTCACCTGTTGTCAGCTTAGAATAATTTTCTTCCCGACCCGACCGTTCCCGCTAAATTTAGATTTCGTTTCCAGAATCTCACATTTAAATTTCCTCTACTAAAAGAAAGAGAGATAGGCTAACAAATAAAAGTGTAGTCTGAACACAATTGTATTTTTTATTTTATTCGTCTTGTCAAGAGTCTTGAATTTATTGACAGCAAAATGTAACTGATCCAACACAATAGGAAAAAAGTGTATTTTTATTCGACTTGTCAGGATACAATTCGTTTAACATTTACAACACAGGAAAAAGTGTCGCAGAGAAAAAAAAAAGTAGGTTGTATACAGAAGTAGCCTATTAGCTATTTTATTCCTCTTGTCAAAATACTAAATATATAAATAAATACAACTCCTGTCAATTAAAATTATAGGCTAAGCAAAATATAAACAAAACCAAATTGAACGTTATACAAGGATAGCGCATCCTCACTTTGCTCCATCCTTTTTCTGCTCTGTCACTCATCACAACCTGCCCGTTCTGTCATCACCGGTGGGCTCCAACCTGCTCTGAGGACCATTACATGCTGTGCGCACAGACCCCGCAAATGAAACGCATGACGCAGAGAGCACTGGTTCATGCGTTCAGCCCGTGCATAACAGTCCTGTGTGCAAGCTGTTCCGGTGGTCAATGAGAATAAAGAGCAGATATGCTGTTCTGAAAGGACGTCAGGAACAGGATATTGTTAGACCGCCCGCTCCCGTTCAAATTACACCAGATTTACCGACCACTACCACATTTTATTCTGGAATTTAATCCCGTGTCACAAGAAATCTGGTTGGTCCCGCGGTTCCCACGGGAATGCAGACCTCTACCAGTGATGGCTTCAGCTTTTTCAAGAATGTTATTATGCAAAGAGACGAAAAACTACATGAAACAGTCAAGAGTCAATGAGAGGTTTGTTGTCATTATAATTATATATATGTTGTCAATTGTAATTTATTAAAAAAAAAAGTAGTTTCTTCAATCTACAATGCAACATGCAGTGCATTTGTCAGTTCTCCAGGACTGTAGACAGAAAGAATTATGAATGATACACAGAAAACAGATACCTTCTCTGTGTGTAGTTACCAGTGCATATTGAATAAGGGGTAACACTTTAGAATACTGTTCCATCATTAATGAATAACTACACAAGAACACATGAGTAATGCAATATTAGCACTCTAGTAACTACTAGTTACTAAGAAGCAACTCTGATTAATGAATTAGTAAGTAATAGTGCTTAGTCGAATGTGGTAGTTCACTATTAGTGTCACGTCCTCTGTCGTGTGTGTCTTGTGTTCCCGCCCCTTGTGTCCTTATTTGGTCTTGTTCCTGTCCTTGTTTAATGTGATTATTGGTTTATTCAGTTCAGGTGTGTGTATTTATTATTAATCTCATGTGTATATTAGTTCCTGCCTGTTCAGTTAGTGTTTATCTGGTCTACTCGTTATTCCCCGGTGTTCCTGTCTGTGTTAACCTTGCCTTGTCTTGCCCTGTCCTGATGTCCTCATTAAAGACTATTATTTTGAAGTTTATCCTCGTGTCTGTGTTCCTCGTTCCTCCCTGCTGTGTGCACCGTAACAATTAGCTAATCAGTAACTATTATTTTTTTTTCATACTTCCCCAAGATCTACTGTACACAGGTTGATAATTAACATGAATAATACATAATGTATAATTAGCAATCTATACCTTAGTGCGTATCAGTCACTCCTCTCTTCCTTCTCTGCAAATGTCTCCACGGCTAAAACGACATACTACCACAACAAAATCAACAACTGCTCTGACTCTCGCACACTTTTCAAAACTTTCTCTTCTCTTCTCTGTCCTCCTCCCCCTCCTCCTTCATCAACTCTTACAGCTGATGACTTTGCAACTTTCTTCACAAATAAAACAAGAACCATCAGTGACCAATTCCTCACACCACAAACAACTTCATGCCGACAAATACACACTCTCTCACTTCCTTCTCTCCTCTCTCAGAGATGGAAGTTTCTAAACTCATCCTTTCCAACCATCCCACTACTTGTCCACTAGATCCTATCCCCACTCACCTCCTTCAGGCCATTTCTTCTTCAGTCATACCTGCGCTTACTCACATTATCAACACCTCTCTTTGTACTGGTACATTTCACACAGCATTTAAGCAGGCCCGGGTAAACCCACTGCTTAAAAAACCCTCTCTAAATCCAGCACTTTTAGAAAACTACAGACTGGTATCCCTTCTTGCATTCATTGCAAAGACACTTGAGCGAGTTGTGTTCAACCAACTCTCCTTGTTTCTTGCACAGAACGATCTTCTGGACGACAACCAATCTGGCTTCAGAAGCGGCCACTCTACTGAGACTGCCCTACTCTCGGTTACAGAGGCCCTGAGACTGGCAAGAGGGGCTTCCAAATCCTCTGTACTCATCTTACTAGACCTGTCTGCTGCTTTTGACACCATTAACCATCAGAAGTTTCAAAGTCACAACTTCTTGCTACTGGGGTTCCTCAAGGCTCAGTGCTTGGACCACTTCTCTTCTCCATCTACATGTTGTCACTAGGATCGGTCATTCAGAATCATGGCTTTTCTTATCACTGCTATGCTGATGATACTCAACTCTACTTCTAATTCCAACCAGATGATCCGACGGTAGCTGCTCGAATTGCAACCTGTCTGAGTGACATTTCTAGCTGGATGAAAGATCATCACCTTCAGCTCAACCTTGCCAAGACAGAACTGCTTGTGGTCTCAGCCAATCAATCACTTCACCACAACTTCTCTATACAGCTGGGTTCGTCAATCATAACTCCTTCCAGGACAGCCAGGAACCTTGGAGTTGTGATCGATGATCAGTTAACCTTCACAGACCATATTGCTACAACTGCCCGGTCCTGCAGATTTCCCTTATACAACATCAGGAAGATTAGACCCTTCCTGTCAGAACAAGCCGCACAACTCCTTGTCCAAGCTCTTGTTCTCTCCAGATTGAACTATTGTAATGCACTCTTGGCAGGCCTTCCCACAAGTACTATCAAGCCTCTGCAACTGATCTAGAATGCAGCAGCCAGAGTGGTCTTTAATGAACCGAAGAAAGCTCACGTCACCCTCTCTTCATCAGGTCACACTGGCTACCAATAGCCGCTCGCATCAAATTCAAGGTACTGATGTTTGCGTACAAGACAACAACTAATGCTGCACCAATATATCTAAACTCACTAGTTCAAACTTATGCACCTTCCAGAAGCTTGCATTCTGCAAGTGAACGACGCCTTGTGGTGCCATCACAAAGAGGTACCAAATCTCTCTCACGGACCTTTTCCTGGACTGTACCCAGCTGGTGGAATGACCTCCAGATAGCAATTCGAACAGCTGAGTCTTTATCCATTTTCAAAAATCATCTAAAGACACATCTTTTCCACCAGCACCTGACCAACTAATACTAACACCTACCTATTATTAAAAAAAAAAAAAAAAAATAGCTACGTGTACTGTGCTGGCCTAACTGAGACTTGTCATGGCACTTGTATACTGCTGCACTCTCGATGGTCTGATTGCTTCTATTGTTCTCATTTGTACGTCGCTTTGCATAAAAGCGTCTGCTAAATGATTAAATGTAAATGTAAATTCACATTAATCGTGAACCTGTATAAACTAGTTCTTAGGAGTTCTCAAGATATATGAAAAAAAATAGTAGTTATTGGTTAGCTAATAGTGAACTACCAATTTCAACTTAGCGCTATTACTTAATAAATCGTTAATCAGAGTTTCTTGTTAGTTAATACAATGTTAATAGTGCATTAGCCATTTGTTCCTGTGTAGTTATTTATTAACGACGTGTAACGTGGCTGATGAGATGAGAGACTTGCGGATCCATGTGCAAGTTTTTATTTAATGGCATGGTCAATACAGGCAGGGTCGAAACAATGGCAAACAGGTATGGCAGGGACAAGACAAAGAGTAAACTAGGGCAAGCGGAGGTCGACGATTTACAAACAGTATCCAGAGGGGCTAGGCAGAGAGAAAATCCAGGTAACACGGGCTAGAATAAATACGGGGAAAACACAATCCAAACTAACAGGGCTCTGTAGAATGCTACCGCTAGGGGAGCGGTAAACGCATGCAATACTCGGCAGAGAGGCAGAGAAAGTCCAAGGCTTATAAAGCGTGTGTGATCAGTATGTGCGTGGGATCAGGTGTGCGTGTGATTAGTGCAATGAGTGATTGGTGACAGCTGTGATCAGTGTTGGATGATGGGAAATAGAGTCCATGTGGTGTGTGGTGTGAAAGTCCATGTGGTGAGCTAGTGACCTCTGGTGGTGGGTGAATGGAAGTGCACACTGGATTCGTGACACGACGGAACAGTATTCTAAAGTGTTACCTGAATAAGATAACAAATATACAGTACATTTTAGATTCTGGTAAACCATCTGCACTTCATTGAAATATAACTACCATACTACTCTCTATACATCTACTAAGGAATACTACAACTAATTCATAGAAAACATATAACATGGAAAAAGTACTATAATAAGCTAATATAAGGCTGTTACCAATCATATGAAATCAGTAGGCTATCTACAAAATCGATCTTTCCACTGCAGAAGAAACAGAAGTGACTGGAGCGGCATTCAGATGCATTTACACAGACAGTTCAATGTAGCTGAACTATAGCATGAATGCATTTACACTGCATGCAAAATTATAACAGCATAAATAATGTTGTGAGCTCACTGGTTTAAAATAAATAATTTGTAAGTCACTTTGAATAAAAGCATCTGCTAAATAACTAAATGTGAATGTAAAACATATACTATGTATACTGTATTTTTAAATATACAAATATGAAATGTTGGAAATAATGCAAAGATAGGCTACTATTAAAATAACCCGCCAGTAGGTGGCAGCAAGTGACTGTGTTAATTAATGAGTCATTGAAGCAGGGTTCATTTAGACAGCTGATTCATTCGAGAATGAAGCAAGTGCCTGTCCTTATGATTGGACCACTGAATCACTGACTCAAATGATTCAAAATTTTAAAAACTAGAATCATTCATTTAACAAAACACCGCTGTGTGTTGCTCAGAGGCGACTGTTCTGTTGTGATCTTTGTTTGGAATTATTTTCATTAAACTTCCATGTTAGTCTTTCTCCATTTGCGTTCAAGATTATGAGTTTCTTTCTTGAGAGAATGGGTATTACTGTTATACTATGGCACAGTCTTTTTCTCTAAGCTTTTTAATTTGAGGGGGGCAACAGCTTCTAATGTATTAGAGAAGATAGTGCCCATATTGCTAGTTATTTCATCTAGTTCATGGGTATTTATGGGTACACAGAGCAGTTGCGATAAATCAGGCAGGTTATTTGTGAATCTATCTTTGGTGGTTGGAACAATAGTTCTACCCGGATGATAATGTGGAGCCACATACTTAATATCAGTAATACGCTGCATGCACAATAAAAGGTAGTGGTCAGTAATATCATCACTTTGAGGTACAATCCCTATATCAGCAAAATCAATTCCATGCTAGCCTACTGCAGCAATACATCATGCATGATGCACCATTTGAGGAGCACTCATCCTGCCCTTTTGGAGGGTGCCTGCTATTGACACTACTGGGCCATCTAAGCAAGGTATGCATTGTATGATATCTAATTCTGATCACAAAGTGTTGAGACACTGTTTAGAATTCCATAGTTTTAAATAGACTTAGGCCTATGTCAACTTAAGCCCTACAACCTAACATTCTCAACAATTTTAACTACCAATCGTGTTACAAATAGGTTCACTGTGAATATTTAAATATAACACTTCATAAACTTAGCCTCTCTATTCAATGAAAAATTATAGGCCTACATATGATTATCCAATAAACAGCCAGTGAAGACATCATTTTTGTTTTACTAATTGTTGTAGTAGATATAGTAGATATGTAGTAGTTGTAGTAGATATGTAGTTGTCACAACTGATTGAGAGGCACACAGTGGAAGATAGGTTCAGAGCTCCTTTATTATCACAAGCTGAGGGTCAAAATGGTAAGTTAAAACTTAAATAGTAAATGAAGCTCATTAACCTACTGAGGAATAACAGTCCTTATCTTAATCCTTTCAGGGAATGCCAACAGGAGAGAAAGTGAGACACAGAGCCACAGGGATCCAGACAGGTAAGTGGAGAGAGCAGAGAAAGGTGTGCAGCCGATAAAGGAATGAGGTGAGTACAGTCATGGCCAAAAATATCGGCACCCTTGTGTGGTGTTCTGAGTAAGCCTTTAGAGGGAGCTCTCGTACGTGAGTGAGGGTGGAGAGGAAAGAGGAACGAGTGTAGTACCTGGTGGTGAATAAAGAAGGTAACACTTGAGTTCGACACAGAGTGCATTTGCTTTTATTGATACACTCAACATATTGACGACGAGGATGGCTTTGAGTCTCAGCCAACCTGCCCCGTTCCTGCAAACACCGGGTGAACCACCGATTCCATTCACAGCGTGGATCAAAACTTTCGACAATTTCTTGTTGGCCGTGAGCGAGGAGCTGCCTAATGCTAGGAAGCGTGCTCTTCTGATACACTGCCTCGGAGCCGAGGGTCAAAGATTGTTCTACACCCTGAACGTGAGTGATCAGGGAGACGATACGTACGCTTCTGCTTTGAGTGCAATACGGGATTTTTTTGTCCCTAAAGTTAATGTGGTTGCTGAACATTACCGCTTCTGTCAATGGAGCCAACGCGGGCGAGACCACAGATCAGTATGTCGCTGCACTACGTGAACTGGCTGCCACCTGTGAATTTGGCACGATGGAGGACGAGATGATACGCGATCAGCTGGTCGAAAAGACTAATTCATCTCGCATCAGAGAACGGCTGCTGCTGGAAGTGCCACTCGACCTTA
This sequence comes from Acrossocheilus wenchowensis, assembly GCA_029620275.1. Taxonomy (NCBI): domain Eukaryota; kingdom Metazoa; phylum Chordata; class Actinopteri; order Cypriniformes; family Cyprinidae; genus Acrossocheilus; species Acrossocheilus wenchowensis. The sequence goes on from CM056137.1 coordinate 29,914,895, forward strand.
AGAAAGCTGTGACTGTCGCCCGGCAAATTGAAACTGCTACAGCGGAGGCTAAAGCAATGATCGCGTCATCCGACAACTCAGTACAAGCAGTTCAACAACATAACCGGTTCCGACGGAGCAAAAGTAAAGTCAATGCCTCGCGTGGACCTCCAAAATTTACCCGTGCACGTACTTGTTACCGCTGCGGATCTGAGCAGCACGCAGCTAATTTTCCCGGATGCCCTGCTAAGGATGCAGTGTGTAGGAACTGTAACAAAACAGGACATTTTGCAAAGATTTGCCGTGGAAACAAACGGGTGAGTGAAATTACGGTACCTGAAGTGACTGTGTTAAATATTGAACATTCTGCTCGTGACTGTGGAAAAATAATGTGTACAATACAGATATGTGCAAGCACAGGACAAACACAGGACATTCAGTTAATGGTGGACACGGGTTCAGCAGTGTCCATATTGCCAATGTCCATTTACACTGGATCTTTCAGTCAAGCACCCCTTTCACCACCGAAACTCAGTCTAGTTAGTTTTGGGGGCGATGCAATTGAAGTGAAAGGATGCCTGCCAGCCAGCATCTCGTATGGAGGCCATTGCACTACCACAGACTTATACATTGTACAAAAGGGATCAGCTGTGCTGGGCAGAGACCTCTTTACTGGACTGTGTTTACAAATTTGTGATGGTCAGGTCAGTACAGACCAGTGCACGCATCCTGTCTCATCTATAGATGCAAAGTCGGAAAACAGCCTGGGATGTGCAAGAGGATTTGTACATCGTGTTCATGTTCGGCCAAGTGTTCAGCCAGTGCAGCAGAAACTGAGGAGGTTACCTTTCTCAATTCGCAATGAGGTGTCCAAGGAATTACAGAAGCTTGTACAACAGGATGTAATCGAGCCTGTGGATGCATCTGAGTGGGTCTCCCCAATAGTTGTCACTAGAAAAAAAGATGGCGGGATTAGGCTCTGCGTCGACTTGCGTGAGCCTAACAAGGCAGTGGTAGTGGACAGCTTTCCTCTTTCGCATATGGAGGAGATGTTTGCGAACTTGTGTGGAGCAACAGTGTTTTCCACATTAGATCTCCAAAGTGTGTATCACCAGGTAACGTTGCATGAGGACAGCCGAGACATTACTGCGTTTATCACACATGATGGATTATTTCGTTTCAAAAGGGTTCCATATGGACTGGCCTCAGCTCCAAGCTGCTTCCAGAGGATGATGTCTGAAACCCTTAAAGGTCAGTCTGGAGTTCATTGTTACTTGGATGATATCATGGACGCAGGAGCAACGTTCAAGGAACATGACAAAAATCTGCAAGGGATTACAGCCTGACGCTTCCCATATTTCTGCAGTGTCCAATGCACCACCTCCTGTTGATGAGGTTAGTCTTCATTCATTTCTGGGTCTCACGTCATGGTATTCTAAATTCATACCAAATTACGCTACAGTGGTGGAGCCTTTGTGTGTGCTTTTACGAGGCTCTACTCCATTCGTTTGGTCACCTGAGGCTCAGGAGAGCTTTGAGGCAGTTAAAGGGCTAATTGTGAATAGTGCTGCCCTTGCGCTTTTCAATCCAGAACTGCCTACTATAGTCACCACAGATACCTCAGACTACGGAATAGGAGGTGTTCTTACCCAGATACACGCAGACAACATGGAGAGAACAGTGGCTTTTGCCTCACGCACTCTTACCGCAGCAGAACGGAAGTACTCCACAGTAGAAAAAGAGGCACTAGCATGTGTTTGGGCCACAGAGCGATGGAGGACCTACTTGTGGGGACACACTTCACACTGCGGACAGATCACAGCCCGCTGACCACCCTTTTGTCATCTAAGGGTCAAGGCAGAGCAGGTATGCGCATAGCAAGATGGTCAGCTAGGCTGATGGTTTTCACCTACGATATTCAGTACAAGCCGGGGCATGAGAACGTGACTGCAGACTGTCTATCTCGGTTACCACTCCCTAGTACTGAGCCTAGTCTGGAACATGATTTGGAAGTCGTAGCTCTCACTTCTACACTCACGGCAATAACCAGCTCTGAGTTCAAAGCGGCATGTGATTCTTGTCCTATCCAAGCTGAGCTACGCAGACTGCTGTCTCAAAATGGCCAAAGTGTGCAAAGGCACTGGATCATGCGTTAAAGCCGTATTTTCAAGTGCGGCATGAACTTTCACTCCAGGACGGTTGCATGGTGCGTGGAACCACACGCCTCCTGGTTCCAGAATGTCTCCAGCAAGTTCATCACACTCGCACATGATACACATCAGGGCATTGTGAGGACAAAAGGAGGCTGAGAGAGCTCTACTGGTGGCCTGGCATGGACAAACAAGTAGAAACAGCTGTTAAAGCTTGTGTCACTTGTCAGTTACATGACAAATCTGCTGTCACACATACCACACCACTCCAACCTGTACCTTACCCTACTGACGCCTGGGAGAAAGTGGCCATAGACATCATGGGACCTTTTGATGCAGCACCTGCTGATTGTCGTTTTGTGATCACTCTGGTGGACTATTACAGTAAGTGGCCTGAGATAGCATTTGTCTCACATCCTACCACTCATGCCATGACGCGGTTCCTTTCTACAGTGTTTAGCAGGGAAGGGAACCCGAAAGAGCTGATTTCTGATAATGGAGTACAGTTCACTTCACACGACTTCAAACTGTTCTTGCAAAACAGAGGAATCCTACACAGGACATCATCTGTGTATTACCCAAGAGCAAATGGGGAAGTCAAACGTTTCAATCGCAGCTTAAAGGATAGTTTACAAACTGCTTCACTGGAAGGAAGAGGGTGGAAGGAGTTCACCAAAGACTTTCTGCAGGCATACCGTGCAACGCCTCATGCCACAACACAGTGCACACCAACTGAACTTTTGCATGGGAGAGCCATGTTGACCAAACTTAACGTTTCGGGTCTTTGCTTGCCATCTGCAGGCAGACCACTCACACCTCATCAGCTTGCCTCACGCATGAAAGAGAAACAGAAAAAAACTAAACAGTACAGTGACAGAAAACGCAGCGCAAAGCATGTTTCATTTCAGTGTGGATCGTATGTCCGTGTAAAGAAACCCAGAATTGTGCCAAAGACCCAGTCTAAATTTGGAAAACCCCTGAAGGTTGTGGGTAAGAAAGGACTATACACATATAAGCTGTCAGATGGACGATGCTGGAATGCATCCCACCTGGCATCTGCACTTGCTCCGTGCAGAGCAGACGAGTTCAGAGAACTGCCATTGTTTGACTCTGGGAATACTGATCCTGTAGGGGGTGAACAACCTGCAGTAGTTACACGACCTGTTCGGAGCAGGCGTGCACCTGCATGGACTCAGGATTATGTAATGTAAAATGTGTTTAATGCATTATTAGCACACAATATGTGTCTATACAGTATATGGGAAAAGAACGTTCTTGTTGTTCTGTGAATATTGTGGTTGAGTAGGTGATGCTTATACCAAGTGTTGGGAAATTGTATTACTGTACCAATATGTGTTCAATAAGGGTTTGTTTGCGAATCATAATGTTGGGATTGAATGTTTGCAAAGAGGAAAAAATCAACAGTAACGTGTATCTTAACTGTTAACTAATTGCACTGAGACTTTGTCCCTATAGCATGTTTGTTCTTAAGAGAGAGGGATATGTGGTGTTCTGAGTAAGCCTCTAGAGGGAGCTCTCGTATGTGAGTGAGGGTGGAGAGGAAAGAGGAACGAGTGTAGTACCTGGTGGTGAATAAAGAAGGTAACACTTGAGTTCGACACGGAGTGCATTTGCTTTTATTGATACACTCAACACCTTGGTAAATATGACCAAAGAAGGCTGTGAAAATTAATTTGCATTGTTAATCCTTTTGATCTTTTATTAAAAAAACAAAATCACAAAAATCTAATTCATTCATTGGATAATAAGAATTTTAAATGGGGGGAAATATCATTATGAAATAAATGTTTTTCTCAAATACACGTTGGACACAATTATTGGCACCCCTAGAAATTCTTATGAGTAAAATATCTCTGAAGTATATTCCCATTCATATTCACAATTTTGAGCACACCAGCGTGATTATGAACATGAAATGATCCAGCCATGGCTTCCTGTTTCACAGAAATATAAATAGGAGGGAAAACAAAGCCCAAATTCTCTTAATCATCATCACAATGAGAAAAACCAAAGAATATATTTCTGATGAGCAGCAAAAGATAATAGAGCTTCACACATGAGTGAAGTGGCTTTAAGAAAAGAGCTAGAGCAGTGAAAATCCCCATTTCCACCATGAGGGCAATAATTAAGAATTTCCAATCAACATAAAATGCTAGGAATCTGCCTGGAAGAGGACGTGTGTTACAAAGGGCCATGTTTGGATCTTCCAACCGTACAATAATCCAAACACAAACCTCAAAAACAACACAAAAATGGGTCACTGAGCACAAAACCAAGCTTCTGCTGGTCATTCCAGTCCTCTGACCTGAACCCTGTAGAACATGAGTGACCTGAAGAGAAGCAGCAGCAACATGGAGCTGTGAATCTGAAGGGTCTGGAGTGATTCTGGATGAAGGAATGGTCTCTGATCTCTCGTCAGGTGTCTCTAACCTCATCAGGCATTATAGGAGAACATTTAGAGCTGTTAAACTGGCAAACGGAGGTTTCAAAAAGTATTGAATAAAAGGGTGCCATTAATTGTGGCCAATGTGTATTAGAGAAAAAACATTTATTTCATAATGATATTTCCCCACATTTTAAATTCTTATTATCCAATGAAAGGTTAGATTTTTTTTTTTTTTTTAAATAAAGGATCAAAAGGATTAACCATGCAGATTAATTTTCACAGCCTCCTTTGATCATATTTACCAAGGGTGCCGATATTTTTGGCCATGACTGTACAGTCGTGGCCAAAAGTTTTGAGAATGTCATAAATATTAATTTTCACAAAGTCTGCTGCTTCAGTGTTTTTAGATCTTTTTGTCAGATGTTACTATGGTATACTGAAGTAAAATTACAAGCATTTCATAAGTGCCAATGGCTTTCATTGACAATTACATTAAGTTTAAGCAAAGACTCAATATTTGCAGTGTTGACCCTTCTTTTTCAAGACCTCTGCAATTCGTCCTGGCATGCTGTCAATCAACTACTGGGCTACATCCTGACTGATGGCAGCCCATTCTTACATAATCAATGCTGGGAGTTTGTCAGAATTAGTGGGTTTTTGTTTGTCCACCCGCCTCTTGAGGATTGACTGCAAGTTCTCAATGGGATTAAGTTCTGGGGAGTTTCCTGGTCATGGACCCAAAATTTCAATGTTTTGTTCCCCAGGCCACTTAATCACTTTTGCCTTATGGCAAGGTGCTCCATCATGCTGGAAAAGGCATTGTTCGTCACCAAACTGTTCTTGGATGGTTGGGAGAAGTTGCTCTCGGAGGATGTTTTTGTGTCATTCTCAAAACTTTGGTCTCCTAAAGTTGATTCAGCTGTGGGATCAGGGCACCTCCAGTGCAGAGCTTGCTCAGGAATGGCAGCGGGCAGGTGTGAGTGCATCTGCACGCACAGTGAGGCCAAGACTTTTGGAGGATGGCCTGGTGTCAAGAAGGCCAGCAAGAAGCCACTTCTCTCCAAAAAAAACATCAGGGACAGATTGATCTTCTGCAGAAAGTATCGTGAATGGACTGCTGAGGACTGGGGCAAAGTCATATTCTCCGATGAAGCCCCTTTCCGATTCTTTGGGGCATCTGGAAAAAGGCTTGTCAGGAGAAGAAAAGGTGAGCGCTACCATCAGTCCTGTGTCATGCCAACAGTAAAGCATCCTGAGACCATTCATGTGGGGTTGCTTCTCATCCAAGGGAGTGGGCTCACTCACAATTCTGCCCAAAAGCACAGCCATGAATAAAGAATGGTACCAAAACACCCTCCAACAGCAACTTCTTCCAACAATCCAACAACAGTTTGGTGAAGAACAATGCATTTTCCAGCACGATGGAGCACCGTGCCATAAGGCAAAAGTGATAACTAAGTGGCTCGGGGACCAGAACGTTGAAATTTTGGGTCCATGGCCTGGAAACTCCCCAGATCTTAATCCCATTGAGAACTTGTGGTCAATCCTCAAGAGGCAGGTGGGCAAACAAAAACCCACTAATTCTGACAAACTCCAAGAAGTGATTATGAAAGAATGGGTTGCTATCAGTCAGGATTTGGCCCAGAAGTTGATTGAGAGCATGCCCAGTCGAACTGCAGAGGTCCTGAAAAAGAATGGCCAACACTGCAAATACTGACTCTTTGTATAAAAGCCTTTGAAACGTATGAAGTGCTTGTAATTATATTTCAGTACATCACAGAAACAGCTGAAACCAATATCTAAAAGCAGTTTAGCAGCAAACTTTGTGAAAACTAATATTTATGTTATTCTCAAAACTTTTGGCCACGACTGTAGACTGATATAGGGCATGGTAAATGGAATCAGGTGTCCGTAATCAGTAATCTGGTGATTGTGAGCGGGTGTAGGTGGCTGGTGAGTCTGTGACAGTAGTATATATATCTTCTTTGTTCAGGAAGGTTTCTAACTAATGAACTGATAGACTAGTCTTAGTAGGCATGCACTATTGCAAGCTATATAATATAAATGTGTTTTATTGAAAGTAGGTTTTATTTTTCTTTTAAAAGGCAGACAAAAGGAATTGGATGAGGCTCTTGTAGACATGAAGGATTTGCAGCCCTTCAACATCGTGGAGGATGATCCCAGCTATGTCCTCCTATCCTGGCGCTTAAAACAATGGTCACTGAAAGGTACAACAGCACCAAGGAGAAGACATTGACTATGTTTACATGGACCTCAATACTCCAATTTGAATACAATTAAGACAAAACCCTGATTAAGACTGTACCATGTAAACAAAGATTTTTGATTACCTTAATCCGGCTAAAGTCATAATCGACGTAAACACAAATTGAATTAAGATGTGGAGTATTCCTATTTTAGTCGCATTGAAGTACAGTACAGACATGTAAACACCTTAATCAAACTATCACCGTCCTGTAGAACTTTTCGCTGCATTTTGCGACAGGACACACTCACGGCAGTGTTCAACTGTTTGACGGCAAATAAAAGAGCTTCAACACCACTTTATGCACGTACAAATATTTAACTGCACTTGAAGCTTTCATAAATTTAAAAATGAAACCCCCAAAACTGTATATGGCACCATAACGAAGAAGTTAGGTATGTTTATGCGTGAAATTCTGCAGGGACGTCGGATGGTGTCGAGTGGTGACATAATGACGTGTGCCATTAATTGATCTATGTACTATAACATTTCATACTATAACTATGTACTATAAGATTATTCTAAAAGAAACTCATGTAAACACACCAGACAGCAGCTGACTCTGTTTTCAAACTGGTGGGAACTACTGTCGCAGAGCAGATCCGGGCCGCGTCCGAAACGAGCGCATGATTTTTTTTCTGGAGTTCAGAACAGAAGGCGTCAAAGATATTTTGCGGATCACTGCAAAATTTCAGCATCACAATGATGCTGAATATTCAGCTTTGATCAAAGCAATAAATTGTATTTTGAAGTATATTAAAATAGAAAAACATTATTTTACATTTTAATACTTTAATATATATATATATGTATGTGTATGTATTTATTTTTTTTTTTTGATCAAATAAATGCTGGCTTGATGAGCATTTTGCGGAAAGAGTCAAAAAAATATTGTAATATACTGTTTCAATATCTTAGAGAAACCAATTTAAGTGTAAGGATATAGTTTTTCTGGTCCACACTCATACCAGATGGTGGCGGTAATGCACCAAAAAGTTGTTTGCCAACCTCCAATAAACCTTAGTAGAAGATGTCAAGACAATCAAGGCACGGACTGTACGCTGTTGTCCTCAAAATCTTCACTAAGGTATGTCACACCGTGTGATCACACTGTTCTACTAACAAATTAATTCTTATGTTGTGTACTCGATAACTTAAAGGTTTGGTGTTTTTATTGCTCCTTAGATCGGTGTTGGACCGGTGAACACTTTAGGCCTATGTTATCAGAGGACTTGCTAACATGAAGAAAACGGCCCAGAGGTCTGTAATTATATGTAATTAATGAATTTTAACTTAATTACTTATACATTAAAATTGAATACAAAGTTTAAATTAAGATTGCTGCCTGATAATTAGTCATGGGCTAGCAATGTTAACATTTAAGTGCTAACCCCCAAGGCTGCATGTATTTATTTGATCAAAAATATAGTTAATAAAGTTATATTGTGAAATATCATTAAAATTTGAAATAAGTATTTTCTATTTGAATATATTTTAAAATGTAATTTATTCCTGTGAATTTTCAGCATCATTACTGCAGTCTTCAGTGCATGATCGTTCAGAAATCATTCTAACATGCTGATTTAGTGCTGGATTTTTATTGGTGCTCAGTTATCAATGTTTCTTCTTTTTCTTCTTCATAATAATAATAATAATAATAATAATAAATAAACATTTCCTGGAAACATTTTTATGATTCTTTGTTGAATAGACAGTTCAAAAGAACATAATTTATTTGAAATATATTTTTTTGCTTCATTATAGATGTTTTTACTTTTATCAATTTAATGCCTATTTGCTAAATAAAAACAGTAATTTCTATTAAATAACACATACAAACACCAACATTTGAATGGTTGTATATCATGGTTTCTGCATATATTAAGGAGCATAAATGTTTTTCAACTGATAATCAGAAATGTTTCTTGAGCAGCAAATAATGTCACCCTGGACCACAAAACCAGTCTAAAGTGTCAGTTTTCAAAATTGAGATGTATACATCAATGGAAAGATTATTTATTCAGCTTTCAGATGATGTATGGTTTGTTAGGATCAGACAATATTTGTCTGAGATACAACTATTTGAAAATCTGGAATCTGAGGGTGCAAAAAAATCTAAATATTGAGAAAATCACCTTTAAAGTTGTTCAAATGAAGTTCTTACCATAAATATCAAAACTTCATTTTTGATTAGTATTGCTAAGAAATTTACAAAATATCTTCATGGAACATGATCTTTACTTAATATCCTAATGATTTTTGGCATAAAAGAAAAATCAATAATTTTGACCCATACAATGTATTTTTGGCTAATGCTACAAATATACCCCAGCGACTTAAGACTGGTTTTGTGGTCCAGGGTCACTAATTAGAATGTTTTCTAAAGGATCATGTGACACTGAAGACTGGAATAATGATGCTGAAAATTCAGCTTTGATCAAAGCAATAAAATAATGGTTTTCTATTTTAATATACTTCAAAATATAAATTTATTTCATTATTTTTAATACTTCACAATATTATCATTCATTTATTTATTTTTCTGTATTTTTGATCAAATATGCTGGCTTCATGAGCATAAGAGACTTATTTCAAAAACATTAAAAATAGTAATCTGTCCAAACTTTTGACCAGCCCGGTCCCCTTGAATAAGCAGGCAGAACGCTTTCAGGCACATCCTGAATGATAGAATCCGAGGGCCACTGAGGAGACAGACATGTATTGCATTATATTGTTTGGTATGATTTTTATTTATAAAAGCTTTGCCAAAATATGCTTTTTATTTTGGTTAACGGTATGCTCTGTTAATTGGGTAATTGAATTGAGAAATTGTCCAGCAACACTATGTGACCCTGGACCACAAAACCAGTCTTAAGTCGCTGGGGTATATTTGTAGCAATAGCCAAAAATACACTGTATGGGTCAAAATTATAGATTTTTCTTTTATGCCAAAAATCATTAGTATATTAAGCCAAGATCATATTCCATGAAGATATTTTGTAAATTTCCTTCTATACATATATCAAAACGTCATCTTTGGTTAGTAATATGCATTGCTAAGAACTTTAAAGGTGATTTTCTCAATATTTAGATTTTTTTGCACCGTCAGATTCAAGATTTTCAAATAGTTGTATCTCGGACAAATATTGTCCTATCCTAACAAAGATTTCAGCTTTCAGATGATGTATGAATCTCAATTTCGAAAAAAATGACACTTAAGACTGGTTTTGTGGTCCAGGGCCACATATAACAATCTGTTTCAATTTCAGGTTCCACCTGAGAGCTGGGACTGTCAAATAGTAAGGTGAGTCCTTTTTTTTTTTTTTTTTTTTTTTAATTATTTATTTTCCAGTGTAGTTTGAGTTATTCAAGCTATTTGAATGCCACAGTTTATAATTGAGTATTGATAATAATGAGTGCTTAATAATGTTACAACTTGTGCTGTTCAAAACATACTGTGTGTTTGGGCCGATTGAGGCTTGCAGCTTTCTGGAGAAATGTTCCTTCAAATAACTTCACACTCAGCATCCTGAACAGTGTACCTGTTATTACAGTCATAGTCCTTTAGCAATGCTATAGTCTGTGTGTCATTTGGGCATAAACTATTTTTCATCTCAAGTTGGTGATTAAAGGAAGTGTGTATGACACTGTTGTCACATGCACTAATGGAGCATGTTAATAAACTGTGACTCTTACGCGTAAGGCTTAAACATTGCCTTCCTTGCTTTGTAATACTAAATGAAATGAACACATTCATAACATATCTGTGTAATATGCAATTATTTATTAAAAAATATAATAAAATAAAATAATGTAAAACAGGTGGCACAGGTTCCCCTTGCTTTTCTTCTGTTATATCAGTTGTTATACTTCACCTATGGGCAGTAAGCAGAATGAACATTATCTTTGTTGCACACAAAGCAGGACTGGAGCTGGCCCAGTTCTGGTCCAGATCTGGAAAAACAGATCCATGCCGGTATTGGCCTGTTGTGCCAAAAGACACCAAATCTGGCCCAAATGATTTTTGCTATCTGGGACCTTAATCATAATATTGTCTTATTCAGAATAAGGTAAATAATTAGATTACTGATGTCCATGTAAACATATTGTTAGAATAAAATCTTAAGAACGAGATCTGAAGTCCGGTTGTCTGGTTGTACAAAGAAGAGAAACCTTTTTGGGTACCCGGGAGGCAATGATTAAAGACAAGATGCAGATGTCCCGTTTAACCATAGCTCAGTTTATATAAGCCATCAGGGGATATATATTATATATATATATATATTATATATATATATATATATATAATAATATATTATATATATTATATAATATATCTATATATACATGCAGAGAAACAAGAAGTTACTTCATTGCTTATCACAAGGTCATATCATGGACAGACATCTAAATCATCTAAATGTGGAACTATGCTTATTTGGCAATCAGGCCAAAGTTTAGAACATATCCAAACAGCAAACTTGGCATACATCAGCACATCATTTGTGCTAAAGGGCACAGAGTGTTTCTGCTAGAATCTAACAGTGGCCACTTTAAGACACTATAATGTCTTGCCTACTAAACACTCTTGTGCCGATTATATGAATCATATATGTATAATCATTACATCATCAATAATAATCAATGGGGGACCTAAAAAAGGCAGAATTTGTTAGCCTTACGTCTGCTATGTGGTCCTCCATTAATATGGATGGATACTATGGTGTAACTTGCCACTACATTAAAGCAAAGATGTCAACTGTTGTATTGTGTGTAAGGAGGTTTTACCAAACCCACACAGCCCAGAATCTCATGGAGGCTAAAACCTTGCTCATGTATGATATCCCATGTTTTGCACATAACAAACCCCACTCATCAATGAAATACACCAGAAATCCAGAAAGATAGTGGGGTTGTTTAGACACAGCTGAAAAGCAAAGGACAAACTTGTGGAGATGTAGGGCTTGATGGGCAGACCAACTCTGAAACTGATACAGGAGGTTGAAACTAGACGGAATAGAACTGTTGACATGCTGCAGTGCTTATATGAGCAATGAGAGCCAGTGACTGCTGCAATTTACAATTTAAACCGTGATACTGCTCTGCTGACCAGTTCTCAGTACGGCATTATTCAAAAATCATTGTCATCACTGCAACCATTTAAACTTGCAACAACAGAGTTGTCAGAGGAACAGAGAGTGTCCGCCTCAACTTATACCATTACACTTGCTTAATCGCAGAAAAAAAAAAAAATCCACAGGCGAAATCACGCAGTCCGTGACGGACAGATTGTTACCGGCTAGTCTATGGTAATACAGTCTGCCGAATCATTCATCAACCTCAAATATGATTTATCATCTGAAATATGTAAGTATTAGCAACTTTACATGGCCGCTCAATCTAATGTTAACCTAGAAAAATATGTGCTATTCAAGTGTCTGTGTCTGTGCCGGTGCGCTCACTTGCTCTTAAAATACTCCCTTATTCTCGGTCTAACAGATAAGAGTAAGGGTGAATCCCATTTCTCTGTCTTCCTCTACCCCTTCGTCTTACTCCTAGCCCTTGTCCCTTGAAACCGAGTGGTAAGTGCTAGGGGTGAAAACATACCTCTATGAAATGAGATACCACTTGGTTATGGATACATCGTCGCTAGCTGACTGCTACGTCACCAGAGGCGACAAGTGTTGATCACAAACTTCCAAGATGCCGTCTGCAAGTGTGTGTACGTCAATTGCGTGGGTTTTAGTGATGTTTTTGTGATTATCTGCAACAAATCGCAGAAATCAAGAGAGAAGAGGTCTACGATGCATACAAATGCTGGTGGATTATGGTATGTATGGATTGGTTGCAAACAAAGTTATGTTGTATTTAACGTTAACCAAACTAACCATCTGTTATGGAAGGAACAGAGGAAGTGATCCATCTGCAAGGCTTTATTCTGAGATGTGGTCGATATACAGGCAAGTTTCTGACAATGGCAAACAGTTATATAGAGGACAAGGCAAGAGAAGTATCCTAAACAGGTGTGGTCAATCGACGGCTAACAATATTCAGAGGGCTTAGACAAAAGAGGTAATCCGTAAACAAAGCAATGGTCCGGGCTGGGGCAAACAGTATCCAAACAGCAAGGCAAAGGGTAAATCTAAGATAAACGGGCAAGAATCAAAAACCCAGGGAAACAGGCAAGACTATGACTTTGACTTGATTAGGAAAACTTGAGAGGCTCCGTAGAGTAGCTATCACAGTAACAGATGCTAAACAATACTCGGCAAAGAGGAAAAGGAAGTCCATGGTTTATGTAGGGTGTGTGGTCAGTGTGATCAGCGCAATCAGCTGTGTGTGTCGTCAGTGCAATGGCTGATGGGAATTGTAGTGCAAGGTAATGTGAAACAGTCTGTGTAGTGTGAGAGTCAATATGTAATGTTATATTGTAATGACTGTTAGCTATATGTTTTTTTTTTTTTTTTTTTTTTCCCCAGTCCTGCCCTGCTATGTGCTTTGTTCTTGGGGAGGGGAGACATCTCTAGTCACGGTGTTTTGTTTTGGGGTGAGGGGAGACATAACTGTAGCCACTATGTGCTTTGTTGTGGGGAAGGGAAGCCGTAAACAGTTTAAAGTAGTTTGAAGGGGCAACATTTTTTCCAACTCAGCCCATTAATAGTGTGAAATGGCTTTCTTTTCCAGACTGGTGCTCCAACAAGATACTTGTGCCATAAACCCCAACATTCCGTGTAATGTTCACGGACTTAATTAACCCCCGAATCTGTGGTGGCATCACAGAATCGCCGAAAATTCCGTGATGGGCTCACAGAAGGCATCAGCCGTGGTCCATGCACGGATTCACTGGTTCAACACCAGCGCTGCATCGGACCACGTAAAAAGAGTGACTCCGATGCAGTTATACTTTCACTGGAGTACCTGACCCCACCCCTACCCTAAACCTACCCAGTTCTGAACAATAATGATGATAAATTTCCCAGTATCGCGTCGGCATATTGATGCTAAGTGTGTGGAGCACGGCTGATGCCTGTCACTGACTTACATTGGTATCACTTCTGTGAGCCCATCACGGAATTTTTTTTCTGTGAGCCCATCACAGAATTTTCGGCGATTCCGTGATGCCACCACAGTTTCGGAGGTTAATTAAGTCCGTGAACATTACACGGAATTCTGTGAGATCACGTTGACTGTGCATGTGGTTCGATGTTGAGACTGAGCTGAGGCAGGATTTCTGCTTCAGCAGAACAGCGATACACAGCTTACAGAGGCTTTTGCAAAGGGAGCAGGACCATGGCTGGGGTAATGAGCTTGAAGTACTCACATACACCTATTGGCTGGCACATGGACTCTCTTATCAGGTGGTGTCCCGTGTCTTTAATGTACCAAAGGCTACAGTTCACCACATCCTCAGAGTGGCCCAGAACATATGGGACAATCTGAGGAGAGCAAACTGCTTCCCTCTAACAGTGGACCTGCCCGCAGTTGGTCAGGGATTCGTCAACATTTCAGGAACCCCTGCTTTCCACAAAGTGGCTGGAGCAATCGATGGCAGCCACATACGGATAAAACCACCACAGAGACAGATTAGACTATTTGAATTATAAAGGCTTTTACTCAGTCAACATGCAGGCAATATGTGACTCAAATGGCAGGTTTCTGGACATTTATGTGGTGTACCCGGGGTCTGTCCATGACACACGAATAATGAAAACAGCAGTTTTTATACCACGAGACGGTATCCCCCAACGGGCTACATCCTTCTGGGTGATGGTGGGTATCCCTGTTTGGAAACTCCGATTTGCCTCATCACCCCATTCAAAGAGCCACTGCATGGACAAGTACAGCAGCAATTTAATTACTATCAGTCAAGGGGGCACAGCATAATTGAAAGGGCATTCGGCATGATGAAGACCAGTTGGAGGTCAACGCTTTTCAGAGCTTTGGAGGTGAAGCCCACGTTTGCACCCCGGGTAATTGCTTCATGCGCCTTTTTGCACAATGTGTGTATGTACAATGGTGACACACTGGTTCCAGATGAAGACATTTTAATGGATAGGCATGACCCCCAACCTCCCAGTGAACCCAGGGCATACAATGAAACCTCTGGGAATGACACAAGAAATAGACTGGCTGCCCTAGTGTCAGGCAATGTGCAAGCCCCGTGAATACGACAACAGTGTCATATGCATGTATATATTTTATAGTTCTTTGTTCACTTTGGTGGTGGTGGTGGATATGAATGCAGATGTTCTTATCTGTGTACTACTTAGGTCTGTTTGCAATAAATATTTTTATACACACTGTATGGTGTTTTGTATATCTGTTTCAGTTATCACTGTTTTGAATGTCATTGACGTTCAGAAACACTTTCTTTAACAAAAATCGTATTGCCCAAAAATGTGAACATAATGGGCAAAAACATTATATATAAAATATATTATATAACCATTATAAACTATTAGAACCATAACTGAAATGTCACATACATATTAAAAAAAAAAAAGACACTCAAATGTATTAAACTCAAAAAAGACACTCTGCAAATGGAAACCACAAACAAACAAAAAAAAAAACCTACAGCTTATCTACCATCTTTTCAAAGAGGCCCAAGAACCTCTCTGTCTTGGCCTCGCTCTCCTCGTGGTGCCTCTGCTCTTTATTGGACTCCTCAGTGAGGAAATCCAGGATGGGATTATTATTTTTTTTTTCTTATGTTTTTGGGCGACGTAGTTGGGGGGCTTTCCCGTGGCAGAGGTAGAGGGTTCAGACATTTGTGAACTGCTGGCTGCCGAGGAGATGGCTGGGGATGAAGGCTCAACAATCTCCTAAAGTAACAAGATACATCTTGATTTACAATCCACAAATGTTTGTGGCCATGTCATGTGGAAATTCTGTTTCTATGTGTGTATATATATATATATATATATGCGAGAGAGTTACAAGAAGAACATGTTAACATTCTGAAATTCCATATTTTGATTTAAGAAACTTCTGCTCGTTTTCAGCCTGAAAGTGGATCAGCTGCCGGGTATCCTCCGGCGTCCCTGTGTGATGCAGGACGGTATATGTAAAGCACATATCGATGTCTCCAAAGCAAGTAGTGTTATGCACTGATATCAAAAGTAATTCGCTGCTAATGGAGTTTAGTTAAAACTGTAGACATGCATGGAGTCCATTCAAGGCTAGTCAGAGAAATGCGGGACTGTTGTGCAAATCAGCAATGTAACGTTAGCATAGCAAACTAGCGATTCTTAAAAATGTTTAAATTAAGAACATGGTAGCAAATATATATCTACAGGACTGTGTAGAGCACAAAACAAGATTGTCGTATTTTTTAAATCAATTATTTAAGCCGACAGTACTTACATTTATGGGACTCTCTGGATGATCTGGCCGCCATTGTTGGTGGTTTCACAGTCTGTTCTGGGTACCCCTTGGTTTCAAGTAAGCTCGCGAAAATGCTTGGTTTTAACGGATATCTACCACTTCTCCTTAGCCCTACCCCTCGATCAAAACGAGAATTGGGATAGCCCTTACTCTCACGTGAACGTGCAAAATTAAGGGGAAGGGGTAAGATAGAGAATTGGGATTCACCCTAATAGATCTTTCGAATCTGTAAAGGCTCTATGTTTATTCTTGTGCGCTCACAAAACAACACAGCATTGCACTTTTGTAAAATAATGAAAGCAAACAGGATGCACTTTCTGCCATCTCGGGCTTTGTGAACTTGAGCACGAAACTCTGAAACTCTGTGTATACTTGCCTTACAAACATAAAAAAAATATCCATAGCTGAACGAAATGTCTACTTTCAAATGAAGCAATTCAAATGGAAAACAAATATTCTCAGATTATGTAATCTGTGTAAAAACATGCATACATGCATGTGAACTACTGCGGAGATGATGAGTCAGTGTTGCCGACTTCATCTCTGAAGCTGAAAATGAAGAAAGCACAAGTGTATCAATACATTATTAAAATGTTAATGAAACTTCCTTACTGTTTTTCCCTGACACATCCATAATCATTAACTTTTGTGGTGCGCTGTGGCAAGCTTTATGCATGTGCTTGAGAACTCATAGGCTATGCAGGCAATTAAAGGCTCATTATAATGATTTAAATGGTTTATTAATAAATGTGCGATTAGTCGACTAATGCTTAAAATGAACAACTACTAATCAATTAGAAAAATCTTTAGTCGAGGACAGCCCTACAACATGTAGTTGTCAGACCAATGTTACAACACATTACAAGAACAGAACAATAAAATCACAACTTTTAAATGTTTATTATAGTTATATGAATATGTATGTGTCACCGAGGATTTGAACATAAGGTCAGAGCATGCTAGTTGAGCACATTAACCACTACCCTAACTCACTTAGTGGAGAGCTGCGTACAACACATGTTATTCGTTGTCAAGGCTGTTTCAGAGCAATACTTGAAAATGACCACTAGGTGTCACCGTAGAGACGGGCATCACATTTTTTCGAAGCCTCGGCACATTTGCTTCGACTTTCAGTGTTTCACGCAGCCTTGCTCTGCCCACAAGTACTGGGTTCATGACTGCAGCGTGGTTCCGGGGGTGGGGGTTTAAGAGGAATTACAAGGTGTGTTCGACTTCACACAGCGCCACACAGACCCATCGGCGAGAGTAGCCGCTTTCAGTCGGGGGCGGAATTGAAAGCGGAGGTGTGAAGTCGGACACTTTCTGCTCCCGGTAGTGATGCTCTCGTGGTGTTTGCATACTCACAGATGAAGTGAATAACATGCAATATTTGTCAAATGCACAGAAGTTTCAGAAATGTTTTCATGTGCAACAGAAAAACTTTTTATATACTGCTTAATACAGGGCCATCTGTTCAACATAAACATACTATTTAAATACCAATAAAGTGGGGGTATATTTGCTTTTATCAGTGTTTTTTATTAAATGTGACTCAATATAACATTGTGACTATACAGTAAAAAGCTTTTACTGTTCTAAAAACAGATTTGTGAGCAGTATTTATTTATTTATTTTTGTTATTATGCAAAAATTATAAAAAAGGTTTGTACAAGCATATACAACTCACAACAAGTACAAAAACAAATAAACATTTATAAGAATATGTAAAGTGGAACAATTCATGCCAGGGGTAAAATTACAACAATTTAAAATAACAAAAAGCTTCATAGGTCTTTCTTGCTTTTTTTGTTCTTAATCTTATCTAATGTAGTACCATATTGTTTAATCTCTTTCATAAAATGTTCAAAGTATGGCTTGGCTTTAGCCCATTTTTTCACATGACAGGTATCTCAAGGTACTGTATATTATATAGAAGGTATTTGACACGAAACCCCTGCGATCAAGACAGGTATCTGAAGTTACTGTTTATAATATAAAGGGTATTTGACACGAAACACCTGTGGTTAGGACAGGCAGGGGCTGATTATCCATAGACGGTATTGGGCGAGTGCCCTGGGGCACCAGCCAATAGGGGGACACAAAGTGATTAAAATAATGACTAGACTTTTAAAATATTTTTCATTTTTGTAAATATATTATTTTGCTGGAAGAGATGCAGATACATACAAAATGAACAGTGAATGATACAATATATACATGAAGAATTGAGATTGGGTCAGGTCGCAGCTTTGCCCCCTCCCCCATGTCAGAGTGGATAGGAAGCATCAGTTTAGCGGTTGTGCGAAATGTAAATTAAAAAAAGAGAAAATATCATGACACATCATGGCTCTACAATGCAACCATTTTAGTCACATTTGCGACTGAAAAGTACTGCATGCGACTATCAAAAAATATTTAGGAGCACCTGTGTGACTAACCTGATCTCAGGGGAGCTTCAAAGATGTCTACTTACAGTACGTGTTTTTGCAGCGTTGAGTAATGTATCGCAGACATATGTTGATTCCTTGAATGCAATGCTATTCAGAATCCACTCACTGCTCAAAATACTGGAGTTTTGTTCATTGCTGAAATCGTCTCGTTATAAATAACAAACAAAGTGTAGACAGGGTGTAAATAAGAGATTTGTTGTGCAGTGTAGAGAGTTTCATTGATTATAATGGAGCTTTGAAATCGCAATGAACTGGAGTGAGTGACAGCTTTTAAAGGTTATTAAGGGAGTTTGCAAATGTGATATTAAATGAATACAACAGTTCAATAAACAATAAGTTAATATTAAGTGGCATACATTGTATGACTTTAACAATATTACCTGATTTTGCTCTATTTCTTCAACGAAAATAGTTTCAAACAGTCACAGCTGAGCCGATGTGCATCTCCAAGCGGTTTCGTTTATGAATGAACCTGCATTTTTAAATGAATCTAGTTAGTCAATGATTCATGATTACCCATTCACTTGCTTTGTTCCTGAATGAATCAGCCATTCAAACGAATCAACTGAATGAATGATTCAGTGATAAAATCAGTGACTTACCACCACCTGCTGGCAGTTTTATTTTTATTTTTAAAGTGTCATTTCAGTTATTTAAATCATTTCAATCAAACAATAGTTCTGTATTCAACATTTTATATTTAAAACTTTAATTTCATAACATTGTTATGAATTTAAAACATCCATGCCACCTCTGAGCCTCCCTAAATGTCTGTAAATTTACCTACATGCCACTTTTGTGTTCTTCTGTGCCACCTTTGTAGTGGAAACTAATTTTGTTAATACTGATTTCTTTTGATTTTTTTTTTTTTTTTTTTAATTAGAAATTTAGGAAAAGCTTATAAATATAGATTTTTGAATTTGACATAATGACATTAGAAAAAAATGACCCTGTAAGTCAAATATGAGTCAAATATTACCGTGTAATGGGAAAGCTAATTTTTGTTATTGATCAGAATGTGCTCCTGAATTTTTGACAGTGCTCTTAAATATTTTAAATGGGGGGCAATTTAAATGTGGTCACCCTAGGGCACTACACTGTGTTTATCCAGGTCTGAGGACAGGTATCTGAAGTTCTAACAGTATATATGTAATCTGACATGAAACACCTTTGATCAGGACAGGTATCTGAAGTTACTGTATATGAATATAAAAGGTATTTAACACAAAACCCCTGCGATCAGGACAGGTATTTAAAGTAAATGGATTTTCCCCAACTGCGCATGATCGGTGACCTATGCAGATTCTCAAATAGGCCACGCCTGCCTGATGATACAGTTTTGATTGCGCTGTTCTGAAACCCCTGGAAAAAGTGCATCCCGTCTTCCTGTTTCCCATTTTATACCATTATATGGAATGCTGGGTAGTGGGGCATAGCTGACTTGCTTGTCTGAGCAGGGGTCATTGTTTATTCTGTTTATTTGGAATATATGTATAAATGTATTGTATTGTATTGTATTGTTTATTTTTTACATTTATTTTGGTAATGTTGATGTCAATTTATTTAGAATTTTATATTCAATTGAGTTCATTTAGGTGTTTATGTGTGTATAGGATTCTTATTTTTTGTTGTTTTTCCTGTGTTTAAGATGGTTTGACACTTGAGTGTAAAAAGGGCTTACTTTGCCTCTAAGGAGTTAGTTCTGGTTGGGGCCTCTGTGAAGGAGGGTCAGCTTTAATATCTTTAATGTAATTTATGAGTCAATAAATTTCATCTTGACTGCATGCATCTCCCTGCCTTTGTTCTGGCCATGCCCCCACACTCTGGAAGCCCAATCCACGACATTAGCCTTATTAAAGGCATGGTTTACTGTTTGATCTACAGGAACACTACATAATATGTAGTTCAGTTAGGGTTAAAGGCGTTTCCCATCAATCAAACTGGAAATGCCATTTAAGGTTATCCGCATTACAAACAAACCAGTATGACAGCTGAATGATGAGCCCCTAGGAAAAGATGGGTGTCAAAGAAAAGGAAAAAAAAAAGAAAAGGTACAAACAGGTTAAACTCACGCAAGCATGTCATTTCTGAGCACTGATCACATTTCATCTCAGTTTGGCTGTATATGATATAAGCTCAGTGAATGGAGTTCAGGGAATTCTAGCTTATCTCATAAATATTTACAGAGAGCAGAATTTGAGCTGAAGTCTAAGTTTGAGAAAGAATGATTGACGTATGACCATCAGCAGATGACTAAGATTTTTCTGACATCCATTTTACTGTGGTTTGCCTCAAGTAGAAGAAGCAGAAAAAAAGAAAAACTAGGCAGAAAGAGACAGAAGCCTACTTATTCAGGTTTTGGGAGGGCTGACAAATGACATGGACATTTTATTTTTCATCAGAGACATTGTAGACCAAAGTTTGCAGCAATAAAGATTTTTCAATGTTTTTGAAAGACGTCTCTTGCTTGCTAAGGCTGCATTTATTTAAATACACTAAAAATAGTAATATTGTGAAATAAAGAATAATATTTTAGTAGAATGTATGATACATTAAATTCAACATTTAGAAGAGTTTAAGGAAGAATAAAGAAAAAGAAATGACTAATTGAAGAAATACCTTTTAATCAAAAAGGATTGAGCATTAAATTGATTAAAAGTGACTGACAGTAAAAACATTCATAATTTCTATTTCAAATAAATGCTGTTCTTTTCAACTTTCTATTCATCTGTGAATCCTGAAAAATAAAATGTCTCACAGTTTCCACAAAAACATGAAGAAGCACAACTGTTTTCAACATTGAAAAGTCAAGTCAAGTCACCTTTATTTATATAGCGCTTTTAATAATAGAGATTGTGTCTAAGCAGCTTTATGGTATCAAATAGGAAAATAGTGTGTCAATAATGCAAAAGGACAGTAGTAAACAATCAATTTTCAGTTAAAGGCAGATTATTGAATTCAGTGATGTTATCGTCCAGCTCAGTTCAGTTTAAATAGTATCTGTGCAATCAAGTTGACGATATCGCTGGAAATTAAGTGTCCCCAACTAAGCAAGCCAGAGACGACGGCGACAAGAAACCACAACTCCATTGGTGACACGACAGCGGCATCGGTGACAGAATGGAGAAAAAAAAAGCTTGGGAGAAACCAGGATCAGTCGGGGGGCCAGTTCTCCTCTAGTCAGACGAATTAGCAGTTAGTTCCATGCTGCAGCAAAGTTAGATTGTGCAGAGGACTCATCTGGTCCCCATGGTCTTGTCCCGATGGCCGTCTAGGAGACAAGAGCTGTGTCCCAAAGTTGAGTGTGCGCCCTTCCAAGAGCGGATTTGAAGTGTGATTGCATCACACCAACACTACAAAGACTGTCCCAATGTGAAGTGTACACACTCCGAAGTCCGTTTTTGAAGTGCAATTGCGTCACAGCATCACAACGTAAGCTGTCCCAATTCAGGATGCACCCTCCGAAGACCACATTCCAAGGCCGATTTTGTCACCGCGGCATGACTTCAAATGCGCCCTCCATTTCACAGGAAAATGAAGTGTACATCTGATGGACACTTCGCACCCTACCATAGCCCAGAATAACTTGTGCGCAGATGATGGTGGAATTTATATTCAAAGAACACAGCGGATGAGAGTTCTGTGGGGGAATTCACACTGAAATGTAAGTATTGTGTTTTCATTTACTCAAATACCTAGCGAAAGTGTTAAAAGCCAGGGTTTTTTTTTTTTTTTAGAACACAAAAAAGAATACTATAACTAGTACATAAGGCAATCTTTCTCTTTGTTGTGTTTTTGTAGTGCTGTCATGCAAGATATGTCCACACGTTTTAACCAAACATGAGCACCAAACATGAGCACAGTATTTTGTGTGCATGTGCTGCTGTGTCATATTTTCTAATGTTGCACCAATTTTTACATATGTTTATATATGTTGTACATATTTTCAAAGAGTGCACCACTGTCTAAATATTTTTCATAAGTGTTTCCATTTTCTCTTGTTTTTGGGACTATTCTGGAGAAGATGAGCCTGCTGGAGAAGGACCTAAAAATACAAAGTCATCAAGTTAATAGCCACATTTTTGCTGAAATCCATTATGCTGTCGTTGTTAACAGGCATGGTTTATTTGCTCTGCCTTAGGATTGCAAGTGTCCTGAGACAGGTGACAGAGTGAGTGGAAGCTGGTGGAGCTACTCAGGGAGGACATCAAATTCCAGAGAGAGACAGAGGAGAGAAGAGCACAGGAGAGCAGGGAGAGAATGGAGAGAAAATAAATTATTGGTCACACTTTATATTAGGTGGCCTTAACTACTATGCACTTGCATCAAAAAATAAGTACAATGTACTTATTGTGGTCATATTGTATTGCAAAACACTTTTGCTGCTATTGAGGGGATACGGGTAAGGTTAGGGACAGTTTTGGTGGTGTGGGTAGGTTTAAAGGTGGGTTAAGGTGTAAGGGATAGGTCAACAGTGTAATTATAAATGCAATTACATAAATTAATTACAGATGTAACTACATATAGGTATTTTCAAAAATATAAGTACAATGTAAAAACATGTATGTACACAATAAGTGCAGTGTACCAAATGATTAATTTAAATGTAAGTACACAGTAAAGGGCACCTAATATAAAGTGGGACCAAATTATTTATTAGTAAATAATAATAGTGAGTACTTTCTGTACATTTTGTATTTTTTGTTATGCATATTCACGTGTAAATAAAAGGGAAGTAATTATGTACATTGTTCATTTTTTTAATGCAGCTTACAAAACCTTCTATACGTTTATTTTTTTTGTCCTGTAAATACATTTTTTACACATTAAAACAAATTGTTCTATACATTACTGAAAGTACTTTTTACAGCTATTTACAACATAACTTAGATTTAACATCAGAAAAACAACATTAATTTTAAGCCTAGCCCTGCCTCCATGTGTTCTGGGGTCTTCAGGATGTGAATCTCTTGGTGAATGGCCAGCACCTCCTCAGTGACTCGGAGGACAGTGCGGTGGACAGTGGAATGAGGCATGTCAAACACTCTGGAGACCACTCTGTATGATGCACCACTGGCCAGACAGAAGAGAAACACCAGTGTCTGGATTGTGGCACCCCATCCGTGTCATCGTTCACTTCTCTGAAGATCCAGCAGCACTGTCAGGAAAGAAGGAAAAGAGAAATTGTTTAGAGCTATTACAAAGTAATTAGTAGAAGAAATATTGAGTTACTTTAGTAAACTACTTGTTGTAATACCACATTGGGGGAAAAACTAGTCATATTTAAAACCTTAGTTGAAGGGATAGTTCACTCAAAAATAAAAAATCCAAACCTGGAACAACTTGTGGGTGAGTAAATTTTTAACAGAATTTTCATTTCTGGGCATCTATCTTCTAATTAAAAGTATTATCTTACATACTCTATATACTTAAGGTATTCAGAGTAAAAGTAAAGGTATTTACAGTATTGTTCTGAAAAATAATTTGTCATTAATATTACTGCTGCAGTACTGCGTATGTTGCATTTTACTTCTGACTATGTTCAAGATTGTTAAATTTAAAGTTGCCTACTGTTGGGTAGTTTAATCTACAACAATGCATCATGTTGTAAAAGACCATATTTTTGTAGTGTTGCTGTCCTGTGAGAAAGAAAAAAAAAAAAAAAGAAAACGTAGTATTTCACATTTGTACGAGAATACTTATTGAATGTACTTCCTTACAGTCCACCACTGATTATTTTGAAAATGAAAGTAACAACATCTATAGTCAGCATAATAACAAATTGTTGCTAACTATATCAAAGGCTAAATCTGAAGGACACGGACCAGCCAAAGAGTACTGTTCAGCTATGACAGCTGGTGTTGAACATTGAGCTGTACAATGCCCTATTTTTATTTTATTTTATTTATTTATTTTACAGTTTTATTTTTATGCTTGCCTAAAAAGTCCGGTTTGCAAACCTGTCTACATATGATCAGCATGGTCAAGACAATAAACTATATAAAATCGCACCTTTGCAAGATATCAGTCAGTATTTGAACTGCTGTATGCGTGTTAGGGTTAGGCTTTTTGTTTTGTAGTTCATATGTATCATTACATTATTCAAGTAAGCTCCAAGCCAATACCTGCATTTAAAGTTGTAATTCAGCAATTAAGGACTCAGCAAACCAGTGTAATTTACCTGGCCTCGGTCTTGGCTAATCACTGTCTCCTCCATTATGACATAAAACATAAAAACAGAAATTAGCAATTCTGGCTCCACCTATGCTGTCAGGATGGCAGCTCTCATCTCGCACCGTTGCTATGCGACAGGAGCGGCAATCGGGAACATCTGGTGGCACAATTAGGAAATCCTGTGAAGGCGGAGCGTCCCATGCACTTCGGAGGGTCCTTTGTGCATTTCGGAGTCGTGGCCTTCTACGTCCGTGGACTTTGAAGTGTGTGCACTTAATTTTGGGACACAGCTAAGGTCTTCACTGGGGATCTGTCTCTGGGGCTCATCTAGTTGTCCTGGTCTCCACTGAAATTGAGGTAATCTCTAGGTGCTGATCCACCATCTGGGCTGGATACGGACTGGATCTGAGTGACTGCAGTGACCATCTGATCTGGATAAAGACTGGATCTGGTGGCTACGGTGACCTCGGAATAAGAAAGAAACAGATTAATATTAGTGTAGATGCCATTCTTCTTACAATGTAACAAGTACATTGTGTGTTATGGGAAGTGTTCCTGGTTCAGGTTGCCCAATTAATGCAGCCTAACAACCCTTTACATAAGGACACTAGGACATAAATTTGTATAATGACAAGGGTATGACAGGTACAAGGAGACGGTGACTTTTCAGGACATTACCCCATGTCCCCACTTGTCAAAACGCTTAATGGAGAATGGAGTGTATTGAAAATCTGAAATAGCACAAAGTCTCCTGTAAGGGGTAGGGTTAGGTGTAGTGCAATAGCACATAGAGTTTGTACAGTATAAAAACCATTACGACTATGGGATGTCCCCACTTTTCACAAAAACAAACGTGTGTGTGTGTGTGTGTGTGTGTGTGTTTCGGTTCGGCCTCACCGGTGAAGTATATTGAGTCTGGGAGCACATAGCAGAACAGTGCTGTCCTGTGACGAAATCCAAGGTAAATAGGATTTCGATCGTTGATTATATTCCAAATGAGCACATTGAGTGTTGCTTCCCAACGCCGATAAGCCAGCTTCCTTTATTGGAAGTGAAAAATGAGCTGATTCAGATGACATCACAGGATTCCCTGGTATGTTGTGGCGGAACTCTCGCTAGAAGAAACAGGGTCCACAACACTCGACGGGGCAATACAAACACTTGGACAACGATCACAGCTGAGATATATAATCAATCAAAGTATCATTCTATCAACAGCTTTTATATTTTTGTTCGACCCTGCCTGTTATGACCGCATCTTTGATCAATAAAAGCTTGCATATGGATCCGCACGTCAGCCCCGTAACATTACTAATCACAGAAAAAGAAAAAAAAAAAAAAAAAAAAATATATATATATATATACTGTATATATATTTTAGGCATTTTACTTACTGGTAATAACGTACAAGTAATGACTTACTTGAATGTAAGGCAAGGTAAGGTAAGTTTATTTATTATTTATTTATTTAGCACATTTCATACAAAATGGTAACTCAAAGTGCTTTACATAAAAGGATTTAAAATAATCAAAAAATTACAACAATAAAAACAAGGAATTTAAAAACTTTTAAAATAATTTTAAATTGATTTAAAATTAATTTAAACAGTTAACAATAAAAAATTAGTTTGGACAAAGCACAGTGCTCATTCAACAAATGCACAGCTAAACAGATGAGTTTTGAGTCTGGATTTAAAAGTGGCTAATGTTTTAGCACATCTGATCTCTTCTGGAAGCTGGTTCCAGCTGCGGGCGGCATAACAGCTAAAAGCAGACTCCCCTTGTTTTGTGTAAACCCTCGGTATTTCTAACTGACTCGGTTAGGTTTATATTCAGTGAGCATATCTCCAATGTATTTAGGTCTTTAGGCCATTGAGTGATTTATAAACGAGTAAAAGTACTTTAAAATCAATCCTAAATGTAACTGGGAGCCAGTGTAAGGACCTGAGGACTGGTGTGATATGCTCAGATGTTCTGGTTCTAGTTAGAATCCTGGCAGCAGCGTTCTGGATGAGCTGCAGCTGTCTAATGCTCTTCTTCGGAAGGAGACCATTACAATAATCCACCTGCTGGTGATAAAGGCATGAACAAGTTTCTCCAAGTCTTGACTGGAAACAACACATCTAATTCTTGCAATGTTTTTGAGATGATAGTAAGCTGATTTAGTTACTGCTTTGACATGGCTACTAAAACTAAGGTCTGTCTCCAGAATCACACCAAGATTCTTGACTTGATTTTTAGTTGATTGACACCTAGAGTCAAGGTTCACCATTCACCTTGAGAACTTCATGTTTGTTTTCAAATGCAATGACTTCAGTTTTCTCCTTGTTTAACTAAAGAACGTTTTGGCACATCCAACAGTTTATTTCATCAATGCATTGGCAGAGGGAGTCAATGGGGCTGTAGTCATTTGGAGATAAGGCTGGGTAAATCAGCATAGCTGTGATAGGCAATTTGGTTGTTTCTCATTATTGGACTCAGTTGGAGCATATACAAGCTAAACACGAGTGTTTTAAAGAACTGAAAACAAGATGATGTGCTTCATGGGAAGTTTGCAGGTTGTGTGAGTTTATAGCCAGGTAAACCGGCCTATTTTTTTTAAATATAGCATCCAATAGCATTGCAAGGCAAAAAAGTAGGACCCATTAGTTGTGTAAATGTGGTCTTTGTGGTCAAAAAAAAAAAAAAAAAAAACCTTGAGCAGCTTTATTTAGTCAAGGTAAAACTGATGTTTTAATATTACAACAGTGGGTCTTTACAGGGTTAAACCTCAATCCCAATGAAGACAGAAACGTTCATTTTCTGGTTGTCACTAATTAAGTTACAATTTTTATCTGCTCAAGCAGAATGTTAATGTCATCTTGTGCTTCAGCAAGATATCTCTGGCTAAAACTAGCTAACGTTAATGTTACTGAGTCCATGCTAACATACAAACCTAAACCGCTAATTATTCTCACGTCATGTACAGTGTAGATCTAAAACTCTCAAACGAAGGTCTACATTTCAGTGCCTCTCCATATTAAACTGGTTAAATGTAAATTAATTTAATTTTACATTGTGGTACATGAACAGTCTTGATCCTGGATGTTCTCACTGCAGTCGTAACGACCATAACATGAGGCGTCTCCCGTTTGCATTGTGATCTGTATTTTTACATATTTATTTTAAAATCTTTTATATATCCCTCCATGGTGTATATTTAAGTCTCATTTGAATGGTGGTCCCTCTGTGTCCAAAATTGATCAAAACCATCTTCGGACAAGGTTTTCACACTGACAGATGTCATTGTAAGACCGTCAGCAACTACGTTTGTTTTTCCGAGTGAGCAACGTTAACTAAAACATCTAAAAGTTGTCCCTTTTGAAGACAACATCCGTGAAAAGGTTAAAAATTTGGGAATTATTTTTGATCCTGAATTAAAATTTGACAAACAAATTAACTCTGTAGTTAGAGCCAGCCTTTTTGCAGCTTAAGGGGCTTCGCAAGCTGAAAAGTTTTCTCAGTTTTAACAATTTAGAGGTTGTTATTCATGCATTCATTTCAACCAGGCTGGATTACTGTAACGGTCTTTACACTGGCATTAACCAGTTCTCACTATCACGTACAGAATACAGAATTGACAGGGACAAAAAAGAGGGACCATATTACCCCTGTGTTAGCTTCACTTCACTGGTTACCTGTTAAATTCAGAGTTGATTTTAAGGTTTTTGTTTTTAAAGCACTTTTTAAAGGGTCTTGCCCCAATTTACATTTCAGATCTTCTCCATTTCTATTGTCCTGTGAGAACGCTTAGATCGTCTTCTCAGATGTTATTGATTGTCCCAAAATCTCGTTTAAAATCTGAAGGGAACAGAGCTTTTTCAGTTCTTGGTCCTACGCTCTGGAACTCTTTGCCTTTGTCTATCAGATCATCTCCTATGTTATCTTCTTTTAAATCATCTTTTAAAACATACCTTTTTTTCTCAGGCTTTTGCTAAATTTGAAAATATGTTTTGTTTTGTTTCTGTTTGGTTCTTTTGTTTGGTGATGTTTTGTATTACTTTTTGTATTATTTAATGATTTAAAATTTTATATTGTCTTAATGCTTTTGTTAGTTGGTATTTCTGATGTCTTGGCTGTGCAGCACCTTGGTCAGCACTTGTTGCTTTTAAGGTGCTATGTAAATAAACTTGACCTTGACCTAAAAGGGGGGTGGGGTAGCTTACCGATACTGGGATACTGCGAGGACTGGGATTGGGAAACGCTGCATTACTGTGTCACAGCGGATATACCACAACAAACCACTGACCCTGAGAAATGCACATTCATAGAGCACCTGCGGCTATCTTTGCAGGCTGTATAATACGAGCAAAGTAGAACATGTCCCTTTCTCTCTCCCTCCACCAACCTGCGATAAAGGAGTAGTTACCAACTTCTACACATGGGAATTAGCCTTCAGGGTCAGCTCACAGACAGTAAAATTGTCTGTCAAATGTGGTCAAAAGCTTCATTCTTCTATAAGGGCTCAAATACATTGCCCTGTCTGCTCCGAACTGTTGCAAAGCTGAAAATCTTCCAACAAACAGAGCCTGTATGTATGCAATTTATTTTGTATTTATTTTGTATTTTTTTCTCCAGTGTCATTTTAACTTTACATTTCAGTGTCATTCTGGAGAAACGTAGAGGTCCTTCTTATTGATAGGATGATATGCCTGGTTATGTTGAGACACATCTTTATAGCTGAGGTGCAATTTAATATCCTAAACACTAAATGAGTATTCAGTGTAAATAAGGTAAACTTACATTATACCAACAGACTGTTGAATTATTGAAAACATAAGTCACAAGTTTCACAAGTCAGAACATTCTTCGGAAATCAGCTTTCAGGGAAATGTAAGGGTGTTCATAGAAAACTGTCAATCACAATGCGAAAAGTAACATAAATAGCTGCTTAAGTAACTACTGCAAGATGCAACGTCAGATGTGCTGAACTGGAACAATGAAAACCTGATTTTTTTTTTTTTTTGCCATATTTCAAATGTCTTTTCATAAAATTTTTAAAAACACTGAGAAACAATAAAAAATTAATACAAACAATGTCTCCACACAAGCTCAAATATCTTTTCTCTACTAAAAGAAAAGAAAATGTGGTAAAAAGTGGTAAAAAATGTGGTAATTGTATGTCATTTAATTTTAATTAAAATAACACAACACTTTTTCTCTACTAAATCATGTGATCTAAAACTCACATTCTGTAAGTATAGCATCAAACCAAAGGCAGGTCGATCGTCTTCAAGCAAGGCACATATTACAAAACATCTACATATGCCAAGGGTGAAATAAAATACACTTTATACAAATAAAGTCAAATTTAAATTAATAACTTAAGTATAAGTTACTAATATTTTGAACAAACATAAATGAACAAAATTCCTAGTTATTATTAGTGAGAATTGGTCATATTTATTTGTGTACAGATCTTCACTGAGTTTCTGATTCTCCAGCAAATGTATGTTAGTGATGTTAATGACTGGACTGATTGTTTTAGTGGTTTTGTAGACATGCAAGGATAATAATGTTGTTCTGTAATGAAAATAACTATGTTTGTGTTTTTATTTATTTATTGTTTTTTATTTTTTATTTTATTTATTTTATTTGATTGATTGTTTTAATCATTAAAAGAGTTATTAATGAAATTCTTGTTGTCTTGCTTATCATCATGAATTTCTTTGGCATGAGTTTCTCCCACAGCAATTAAATAAGAGACCAAACCACATTCCACCACTCTCTACACTTGTCCTTGATTTCACATCACACACTTGACAACATATGTTGTTGATTTACCTGATTTTCTTTTGATATTTATATTAAGATGCTCTTTTATCTGCACATTTGTGGTTTCTTTGTGATTTGCATGCATTTGGTAGATGCTTTAATTTATGTTATTCCATTATCTAAATCCAACAAAAACCAGAGCAAATTCTCATTAAGCATTAACAACCCTAAAAAAAAAAATAATAAAAAAAAACTGTGAAAAAAAAATCACCTTTTAAATGTTGTTGTTTGTGTGCTCTAATGTAGAAATAAATGGACTTTTAATAAAATAGATGCTTTAATAAGTATAAAGTGCCTTATACTGCATACTTATACTTTACTAGTTCTTGCATACAAGCAGCATCAATAGCACCAAAAAATAAATAAATAAATAAATAAATAAATCAAGCAAGAAATTAGGCATGTTTTGAAATGATAGAGAGGCTGGGTCAGGAAAAACCTGACTATGCCAAATATGTGACAAACTGTACTCAGCAAACCGGTTTGACCATCAGTGATGTAATAGATTTCAATAAGAGCACCAAAATTATGTTTTAGTTTATATAACAACTTTCTCACCCACATCACTGTATCTGCAGAGCTGCTTTATAGCTAATATGAACTCATTTCATATTTGATTAACTTTATAGTCAGTTAACTGAGCTCAGCTGATCAAGGATATTACTGTCTTTTTAGAGCTACTTCACAGCAGAACTGAGCTCTGTTTGCATCGTTGAATCATTGTCCTGTTTGTCCCTTTAAAACTGCTTTGAAAGATTATCTGTTGTATAAAGCACTTCAAAAATAAAGTTGACTAACTAAAGAAAATATGAGACAGACCGCACCCAAGGGGGTTAAAAATGTAAAATGGGTTTCAGTTGAATGTATACTGAAGGCTAAATGACAAAAAACTATGGATTTATGGATCAAATGTCAACTATACTTTGGTTTGGTTTCTTCTTTAAACAAAAAAAAGGTAAAATTATGCATGGTATAATAATGTTATACTAAAACTAAAAGAAAAATTTGTTTCAGACAAATATCAAATTACAGTAACATTTTACAGTACAATTTATATTATCAGGACTCCAAACTAACATTCGAGAGCAGTGGCACCAGCACCTGATTTGGTAGCACTGAACATGTAATTATTACAAGTTTAGTCTCTTAGAAATTCACATTAGAACAGGAGCTTGAGTTGGGATGCAGATGTACATTTAACAGTACCATTGTGAAAACTGTAACAGTCTTTTATTTTATACATAACCAAAAGTACAGCACCTCATTACCATGGTAAAAAAGTAGCCTAACTATATGGTTTCTATGGTGTTTGCATTGAAAAACAGTAGTCTAAAGACATTCAGTCAATTACAAATCCACATCAAATGATAGAATAATTAACAAAATAATGCAATTATAACTCCTTTAACATATTTAGTATATTAATAATATAATAATACTCAATATGAATATCCTACTTTTCTGCCACCATACCATTGCTACTGTTAGTGTTACTACAGTAAAACTATGGTAAATGTGGCTGATTTGTGGATTGAAACATCTTCTAACTGGATTGTTTCTGCATCAGTGTTGATGAGAATAACAGCTCTGTGATTTGTACTGGAGAACTCTGCGCTGAACTCGAGTGCTTCTTACTGGATTTCACAGCATTGTTTAGTGCGTGATCGCGACTGGTCACTGTAATAAACTACGCTCGCGCTGCACTGTTTTCTT
Source organism: Acrossocheilus wenchowensis (assembly GCA_029620275.1). Classification (NCBI taxonomy): domain Eukaryota; kingdom Metazoa; phylum Chordata; class Actinopteri; order Cypriniformes; family Cyprinidae; genus Acrossocheilus; species Acrossocheilus wenchowensis. Next base: position 29,947,235 of record CM056137.1, read on the forward strand.
TTGAGGCGAGCGTATAAAAGGTCAGTGTGGCGCGCAGTTCAAACGAGTACCGCTATTTTGTTCCACTTTTGACATGTTTGGCGTTTAACATATCTATCATGCACAACAGAGTGACAATGGCTATCAGTTAGAGTTTTATCCAGTGTGTTTGAGTTTGTTAAATCCTGTGCTGCAAACACCTCTTAAGCACACAGAATAATGCAAGTGGGAATTTTTAATTATTTATTTTTGTAATCGCAACTTTGAACGATTATGCAATCGTGGCATCCATAATCATAATCGCGATTAGAAATTCTATTAGTTGTGCAGCCCTAGTGGTAACATCACAATATATGCTGCTGTCATGAATCCGGTCTGTGGCCTTCCGTCCGATTGCCACCAGAGGTCGCCCTTCCAACATATTTATTCTCACACTGCACAGACTGATTCACTATACCCTGGACTACATTTCCCAGCATCCATTGTACTGATTTCACCCACAGCTGTAACCAATCACACACCCTACATAAGCCATGGACTTCCTCTCTCTTACTGCCGAGTATTGTTTAGCGTATATCTCTCTTCTAGCAATAGCTACACTACGAAGCCTTTCCTAGTTTCCAGTCCCAGTTCTAGTCTAGTCTAGTCATTTCTTGTTGCCTTGCTGTCCGTTTTCTGATCTTCTGCCTGTGTATCTTGGATTAACCCTTTGCCTGCTGTTTCGGACTCTGTTTACACCTCGCCTGGATTATTGCTCATGTTGTTGGATTCCCCTCATATCAAGCCCTCTGGATATTGTTTGTATTTAGCCACAGCCATATCACCCTGCAGCCCAAGACCGGTTGCCCATGGAAGCTAAGCAGGGCTGAGCCTGGTCAGTACCTGGATGGGAGACCTCCAGGGAAAACTAGGTAGCTGTTGGTAGAGGTGTTAGTGAGGCCAGCAGGGGGTGCTCACCCTGTGGTCTGTGTGGGTCCTAACGCCCCAGTATAGTGACGGGGACACTATACTGTCAAAAGAGCACCGTCTTTCGGATGAGACGTTAAACCGAGGTCCTGACTCTCTGTGGTCATTAAAAATCCTATGACACTCATCGTAAAGAGTAGGGGTGTAACCCTGGTGTCCTGGCCAAATTCCCTCCACTGGCCCTTGTCAATCATGGCCTCCCAATAATCCCCATCCACTTGATTGGCTCTATGACTCTCTCCTCTCCACCTGTAGCTGGTGTGTGGTGAGCGCACTGGCGCCGTTGTCCTGTGGCTGCCGTCGCATCATCCTTGTGGATGCTGCACACTGGTGGTGGTTGAAGAGAGATCCCCCCACGTGATTGTAAAGCGCTTTGGGTGTATAGCAATGCTTCATTCATTCATTCATTCTGGATATTGTTTGCCGATCGTAGACCCACGCTAGCCCTAGGATTACTCTTTGTCTTGCCGGTGTTATACCTGTTTGCCATTGTTTGACTCTTGCCTTTTGTGACCACGTCTTGGAATAAAGCTTGCAAATGGATCCGCATATCTCTCATTCCTGATGCCTCGAAACAGCTGCAAGCACGCAGAATGGGGTCCTCCACCTGCATGCCAAAATAGGCCCTTACAACACAGACCACATACTCACATTTTGTTACAGACTTAGTATTGGACAGACTAGGTATTGGACTAATGCAACCAGAAACTGGTTCCATTATTCTAATACCTCCCACAACACACTCCCTTCCTTTCCCAGTGGAAGGTTTATGATCTCCGACCCTATGCAATACTGTAGATGCCACAGTGCTCTGACTCAGAAGGGATTGGGCCCTTTGTCCAGCCTCTCTAAAGGACAACCTGTGAATGATGACAATTGTTGCCTGAATTTCATTTGAAACTTCAGCTGTATTTTCTCGTTTTACAGTAATGCAGCTCCTCCACCATGTATGCAAGGTTCTCTTTCTCTGGCCCTCTGTCATGCTCTCTTACTCTTCTTCCATGCTTTTGGCCTCTTTGATCCATAATTGCAAATAGCAGGAGTCTTTTGTAGAGGAATGAGGACTGATTTCTGACTGAAGAGTTGTGCAAACAAGTTTCCCACAGGTGCATTAGAGATTCATAATTATGGTTGTACTTTCTTTCAGCTGTGAATAGATGTTTTCCTTTTTTTCTACACAGTAAATCCAATAGAGTTTGGGGTCTTTCAATGAGATCTGTGGGGACTGTTTTGACAAAGGGTGTAAAAAATGTGTGAAACAAAGTGTACTACCATACTACCAGTACTACCATAATTATGAATCTCTAATGCACCTGTGGGAAAGTTGTTTGCACAACTCTTCAGTCAGAAATCAAGGCATTTGCAAAAGAAGACTTCTGCTGTGCTAAGAATGTGATGATGAAGATCAAGTGGATTCCAGTTTTAATTAAGCGTGTCTTGGCAAATAAGAAATCTGGGTAACACTTTATTTTATGTTCTCTTAACTAGTTGCTTATTAGCATGCATATTACTAGAATATTAGCCATTTATTAGTAGTAATTAAGCACATATTAATGCCTTATCCTGCATGAACTTATTCTACATCCCTAATCCTACCCAATACCTAAACTTAACAACTACCTTACTAACTATTAATAAGCAGCAAGTTAAGAGACAGAAGTTTGCCTGTTGTGGGCAGTGGGCAGGTCTAACGGACCTGTACGGGACAGTAAGACCATGGGCAAGTGACAGTACCCCTCTATGCCTCCCAACTATGGGTCAAATAGTAGATGTTAACTCGGCAGCAGGAGTTGGCAGCTGTTGTAGAGCATTGGAACATTTCCTGGTTGGTCTACCACAGCTTCCTCGGTGGGCGGATGATCCTTAGCGAGACAACGATCAGCGTGTATTAGGCCAAGTTAGTAGGTTACTGTGGGGCGATCCTGCGTTGCTCTTGACTGTCGTGCTTTGCACTCCATTGGATGGTGCAGGACCCAGAGGAAGGCGGTTGTCCTGGGCAAACATCCATCTTCTGCACTCTACTCCGGCACTCGGCGTTATAGCATGCATGGAAAGTCATATACATATTCAGCGACTGGCAAATCGGGAGCCCTTGCACTCAAGGGCTGTTGTTGCTCGGCAGGACACACATGCAAGGCAGGCGCGGTCACGGGATGTTCCCATGACAACACAGCATGGTGTGTGTCAGTAGATGTCGCTGTTTTTATGTCATAATGCATTTTTATTGTTGTTAGCATAACTGTTGCAAATGAACATACATTTTATATTTTAAAACATTTTTAAAGTTTTTTGCTGTACGATATATTAAAAACTAATATGTATACAACTTTTTAAAACATAAAATGTATATTTTTTTATGCTGGTGTCGGTCAGCGAATCTGCTGTGCTGCGTGCCATGCTGCGTTGTCACAGGAACATCCCAGCTGAAGATTATGAGGAAATTAGATCGCTCCCTTTGCCAAGTGCATTTCAAACGACTAAATAATGGCTCGCACATGCCCTGTTCACTCCAAAGTCCTCACTCCAAAGGGATAGGGATGATCACTTCCATTTGCCCCGTGAACCGTACGGTTCGGTACTGTGCCACCCCTACTATCAAGGCATCTTGCTCCTTAGCCTTCCGGGAAAATGCCTTGCCCGTGCAATCCTCCCAAGACTGCAGCGCATTGCTGACCAGGTGCTGCCGGAGAGTCAGTGCGGCTTCCGTGCTGGTCGCTCAACCTTGGAACAGCAACACCCATTGTACATGGTGTTTGTCGATCTGACTAAGGCTTTCGGTTATGTGAGTCGCTCTGGTCTCTTCCACGTACTGTAGCGACTCGTTTGTCTGGCAATCTTTTGGCAATACTCCAAGGCTTCCATGATGGGATGCGGGCAACCGTACAGTTCAACGGTGCCCGCTCAAAAGAGTTTGATGTCTGCTGCGGAGTAAAGCATGGGTGTGTCCTCGCTCCCACCTTGTTTGGCATCTATTTTTCGGCTGCGCTGCGACGGGTGTTTCTGGATCCGGGTGGGGTTCTGCTGCACACCAGGTGTGATGGCAAGTTCTTCAGCCTGGCTCGTTTGAGGGCCAGAACCAGGGTGAAGCGCATCCTTGTGCGCGAGTTTCTCTACTCAGACGATGCTACCTTCGTGGCTCACACTGAACAAGAAATTCAGGAGATGTACAAATCTTTTGCCACTGCCTGCACAGAGTTCGGACTCACCATAAGCCTCAGTAAGACAGTGGTGATGGCTCAGAACGTTCCTGCTCCCCCTCACGTCACCATCAACGGCACAGTGCTGTTAGTTGTTGAGAAATTTGTCTATCTCAGCTCAAACCTGACAGCAAACAACAGCCTTGATGCTGAACTGAATACCAGGATCGGTCGTGCCTCAACAGCCTTTGGGCGACTTCAGTCTCGGGTCTTGAACAACAGCCACCTTTCTCTCAAAGTAAAGGTGCGCGTATATTAATCCAGTGTTCTCTCCGTTCTGTTATATGGAAGCAAAACGTGGCCTACATACCAGCGGGAGGAGCACAAGATTAATGCTTTTCACTTCCGTTGTCTACGACAGATCCTTGGCCTGTCATGTCAGGATCGGGTCCCAAACACCACTGTGCTGAAGCTCACTAACAGCAGTGACATGTACACCGCAATCCGGAGGAGACGTCTCAGATGGATCGGCCATGTGCGCCGTATGCCGGATGAATGTCTCCCAAAGTCCATCTTCCATGGGGAGTTAGCTTTTGGACACTGCCCTCGTGGCCGACCCAAGCTCCGCTTTAAGGATGTCGTCAAGCGGGACATGATTGTCTTTAACATCAACCCTGACCTATGGCATCACCTTGCGGAAGATCGGGCAGCTTGGTGGTCTGCGCTGGCAGAGGGCACGGCTCTGTCATGCCTAGCTTACATCAGCTTTTGCACAGAAAGACGGCATATTAGACACCATTTAGATCGGCACTTGCACTGCGAAAGGCCTTGATGATGATGATGATGAGGAGGAGTTTATTGACTGAAAAGTCATAGTTAGTAGTGAATAAGTGTTCCCTATTCTAAAGTGTTACCGAGATCTGTAATAACAGTCACTTGTAACTAGTTTAAAACACATTTTGAGCACGTTGGCTCAAAATAACTCTAAGATACAGACAGAAATGTCAAAAAAAATTTACAACCATCCCCAGTCTTCCCCTACTCATGAAAGTACCCTAAAAAAAAAAACACTTGCAGTAATTACAGTAATGTGAGTAGTTTAAATTTGTTACCTCCACCACTGCTAAGCTGTTAAATGGACTGGAGACATTCAGTCAGCTGATGAGCTGTGAGAACAGGTTCATCCCACACAAGCTGAATTCTGCATTCCTGTCATTTCAGAGAACTGATTCACTATATATATATATATATATATATATATATATATTATATATAATATATAGTTCTGTATAATATTATGCATTTCAATTTAATTCACATTTATTTGTATAAGTACTATTAACACTATTAACAACATTTGTGTTGTGAATATGATTTAGAAAGTTTTGGGGTAGTGTCTTGATCCTGGACAAGCCTTCCATTTTAGACCCTTCTCTTTATTAAATTTTATTGACCCTAAGTCAGTCCTGAACTTTTCACTGACCTTTATGTTTGACGGGTCACAAGAACTCAACCGAAAATCAATGAAACTGAACCCAGCATCTGATCAGCTGTAGCTGTAATAATCCTTTGTGGGCGTGACACATCACTTTGTGTTAGATGCGATGGGCTGCAGGTCTGTCTCTAAACCTGACAAACTAGCACCTGCACACACACACACACACACACACACACACACACACACACACACAAACAAAACAACACAACACAACACAACACAACACACAACAACTGTCAGATTAGAGCTCTCGCCTTCAGTTCTGCGATCACTGACTAAGACTCAATCCAGTATTCCTTCACAGAGAAAGATTCCAGTGTGGCGCTTTGGGAATGTAAAAATCTTTCAAGGAACAAAGACTTGAGGTACATATAGGATCATATTCGCAGTTCAGTAACTTTTGTCACTGTTTACTTGCATATGAAATAATTTCAATAGCAGGAGTTCAGGACACCTCTGACAAATATTTTCAGAGAGCAGAAATTGAACTGAGTTATGACTGTCAGCAGATATTGGTTATGTTTTTGTCTTCAGATTTTTTTGTCAGATATTTCATTTTCTTGGGTTGTGTGACAAAAAGAGCTGGTTTCTCTTTTTTTCTCTTTTAAGAGCAGTTTATTCACTGATGTTTCTTCAGCAGGCAGAGGTACTTTAACTTGTTTAGATTTTTGGCAAACTGTTTGACTACTACTGATCATAATTTTGTGGTCAATAAAATTGTTGAGGTTTTAAAAAGATGATTATATTTACCAAGGGTGCCGTTATTTGAATAGAAATGCAAATATTGTTTTATTATGGTAACACTTTAGAATAGGGAACACTTATTAACTATTAACTATGACTTTTCCCTCAATAAACTCCTAATTTGCTGCTTATTAATAGTTAGTGCAGTAGTTGTTAAGTTTAGGTATTGGGTAGGATTAGGGATGTAGAATAAGGTCATGTAGAATAAGGCATTAATATGTGCTTAATTACTACTAATAAATGGCTAATATTCTATTAATATGCATGCTAATTAGCAACTAGTTAAGAGACCCTAAAATAAAGTGTTACCTTTATTATTAATTTAAAATAATTATTTTTTAATCATATTTGAATATATTTTTAAAAATTATTAGTAGTGTTAAAAAAACGCATTTATAGAACAGAAATCTTTTGTAACGAGTTCTTTAATTTCACTTTTGATAAATTTGATTTCAATTAATTTCTTTAAAATAAATATATCAATAAGATTATAAGGCAAAACTACAAAAACAAAAAGTTCATGTTAATAAGTTTTAATATTTTATTGGTTTTCTATAGTTTTTGCATGTGTTCATAACTTTGTATGACAGCCTTACGCAATTTGACATGTTTCATTGCATTGTCACAAATAAATCAATTGATTCCAAGCACAACAAAACATGCTTCAAACATTTGGGGTCTGTAAGTTTGGGCTTTTTGTTATAAAGAAATTAATACTTCTATTAATCATAATATAAGTATTAATTTGTATTAACCTTAAATTGATCAAAAGTGAAAGTAAAGACATTTATAATGTTACAGTTCTATTTCAAATAAATGCTGTTATTTTGAGCTTTACATTCATTAAAGAATCCTGAAAAATAAAATGTGCCACGGCCTCCACAAAAAAATATTCAGCAGCACAACTGTTTTCAACATTGATAATAATCAGAAATGTTAAATGAATCAGCAAATTTAAAATGGAATATTATTTTACTGTTTCACTTGATCAAATACAATTGCATATTTCTAGATGCTTTACGTGGGTCACCCTAACCTTAACCATAATTTTCTTAAATTTACACGAGGTATGACAGATAATAATTTTCAAAAAATATTCCATATATCTCAATTATGCTCTGCATATGATAATATATCATACAAATTTGCTATATATAATTGTTTCCATAGCAGGAAAGTAAGACACTGTGTTAGCTTGAGACTCTGATGGTGTTTTTCTAGATATAAATGCCATGAACTGACACGATGATGCCAGCAACGAGAAAGAAACTGCTCAGCATCAAAGTTCTCATCCAGTTTCTTCTCTTCTGTGGTGAGTTTATTGTACACACACACACACACACACACAATTCAGTTCAAATTCAGGTCAGAAACTTTAGTGTCTATTCCCACAGGACAGAAAAATTATCTTTAGACAAAATATCAAACAACAAAATAAACAATTATAAAATAAGCAAAAAATATCACATATACTCACACAATTCTAGTGATTCACTTCTCTCTTCTGCTGAAGATTAAGAGATTGAAGAATATGTATTTACACAGCAAGAAGAGAAATATCTTGCTATATCAGTGAAGTACATTAGCCATGGAGCATAAGTTATCATGGCAATGAGTGCTGCTAAAACCCAGGGCTGAAGTGAAGTGTGGCCAAATATGGTGACCCATACTCAGAATTTGTGCTCTGCATTTAACCCATCCAAGTGCACACACACCCGGAGCAGTGGGCAGCCAATGCTGTGGCACCCAGGGAGCAGTTGGGGGTTCAGTGCCTTGTTCAAGGGTCTCACCTCAGTCATGGGATTGAGGGTGGAGAGAACACTGGTTATTCACTCCCCCCACCGACAATTCCTGCCAGACTTGAGACTCAAACCTGTGACTCTCTATCCATTAGGCTACGACTGCATAGTGTTTTTATGATTCTGCCTTCTGCCAGTACATCATGGTGTTCTTTTTTTTTTGAAGAAGAATCAAAATGACCAAACAGGTGTGCACATCCCAAACACCCAGAACGGGCTCAGGTGCAGGACAACTAAGTAATTTAAACAAAAAAAAAAGGGAGTGAAATCCACACACTGAAAATAGCTGCTCAAAATGAATTTATTAATAGCAACGTTTCAACCCTCAGGTCTTCATCAGGCACCCCTTTCTTTTCTTTTTTTTTCACAACTGGACCTTTATAGGTCTATAGTGGTTTATATATAAACACTGTACGGTCAAATACAAAATACTGCCAAAAATAGTGGTAATCAAATCAATTTTATAAAACTAACAATTTAGTTAACCTTTTAAAATGAAATATAGTATTTTCTTTTATTTGTTGGCAAGTTTACTGTTTAAATTAAAACGTATGGAAATGTGTGACATTCCTTAAAATTAATATTTTGATAAATTGTATTATTATTATTATTATTATTATTATTACTTCTACTACTTTAAGTAGTGCATTCTGCTGTACTAATAGCCTATTTTGTTTTGTTGAAGATAATTTATTTTGGCGGTTTGAAATGAAGACTTTTAAGTTTCTGTTTGTTTTAATAAAAGCTGCTGAAGTGACACTCAGATCAACAGACGGGCGTCACGCCTGCTTCACTATGTGTGCAGCAGAGGAAAGTGAGGGGCTCATTCACACAGATGCGCAGAGCGTGCAGACTTTAGATTCAATAACAGTCTTTTTGAGCTGTAATATTCACAGACACTAGTCCACATATCACGATTTGATTCATTCTTCAGAACTACTTTTTATTTATTCATTCAATAATGGTCAAAATCTGTTATATTCCACTTCATAAGTTCCATTTGTGACTGGATTCCGTGATTCCATCTGCATTTTCTGCATTGCAGAATGGTATTTGCCATGCCACCCAGTCAGATCCATGGATATTAAGGGTGGCACGGTACACAGATGTCACGGTTCGGTACATACCTCGATTCGAGGGTCACGGTTCTGTTTCGGTACGGGGGGGGGTATGCATGTTTTTTTTTTGTTTTGTTTTTTCAGTTATTTTGAACAGACAATAGTACAGATTACAATTTTTTCCACCTAGATATGAAAATACTAAATATTATTACATTATGTTATACATATAAAATCTGCAGTACATACTATATATATATATATATATATATATATATATAATAGAATAGAATAGAATAGAATAGATTCTTGAAATATATTTGATTTAGTTTACAGATAAACAAGGGAGAAAAACAGTGTGACACAAAACAGCCTATAAATCAGGGGTGGGCAAACTTTTTGACTCGTGGGCCACATCAAGTTTTCCGCACCAAGTGAGGGGCCGCATTATATGTTTGACAAATGAAGCTTTGATTTTTTTTTTTTTTTTTTTTTTATTAAATTGACACTCACTACTGTACTGTATGTATACGTGTACATATATGGCAGTTCTATTCTTGTACCATCTCTGCCTTTTTTATGAGCACTTTGACACACAGGTAAGTTGCATTGGGGTACAAGTCGATTGATGTATAAGACACATTTTATCATTTCATTCATAAATAATGTAAAATAAACTAAACGTTTACAAACATTAGTATTTATATTCTCTTCACTCCAAAAAAAAATCCTGTAAATTTAGCAGTGTTAATAACAGAAAACAGAATGAAAATAAGTAAAAAATTAAAAAATTACAGTAGCCTTCACTATTTAAGTAAAAACATTTAATAAACATTTATTATAAACGCCCAGACTAAATATTTAACGCAAAACTGAAACTATAGCGGCGTGGTAGTTAGTTACAGTGCCCGTGAGCAGGAGGCAGCATTTCTTCTCCTGCTGGAAAGTGGGTTGTTGTCCCCCTCCGTACAGATCACGTTCCGGTAGAATCCCCCTCGGTCGAAATCGCGATCGCGTTATACTGTTTCAGCTATTAAAATAGTATGTAATGAAGATTTTTCGAAATTTCATTTAGTTTTTTTATTAAGTTAGTTTAGAAAAACGTTTGGAGGATTTTTTTGTTCGTTAGATAAGTTTATTCTTTCGTAACCATGTTTGATCAATTTAGCCTTCTCAAATCATCACGACTTGCCTAAAATACAATCTATAGATATACTAAAACAGTTCAAGCATATAACAATGTTTAAACGTTAAACCTAGATAAATGTGCGCTGTATCCAGGTAGTTTGTGCGGAGAGCGGAGAGCGGAAGCTAAAGCGCAGGACATGGAGGCACCAGCGCAATCAATTGCATTTTTTTCAATGAAAACAACTTACGCCGTAATTTTTGCTCATAAAGGTAAGAGTAATACATCATTCGGAACTGTAAAGGGTCTTTTATTTGTGTGCACTCACAATATTAAAAAAAACTTTTTATAAAATAAAACAATGATGCGCCGTCTCGTCTTGAACAGGAGCGCTTCACAAAAATGAACCGAAAGTCAGCGAATAGCCTACATGCCTCACAGACATGATAAATATATCTATAGAAAGCTTTAAATTACTACTTAACGAAATAAATCAAATCGATAACAAAAACTCTTTCATTATAATCCGTGAAGATGCACTTATCTCTAAAGGCGCGTCTAATGAGGAGATGTCGAGTCAGGATCATCATCTTCATCTTTGCGACACTGACACAGAAAACACTAGTTTATTAGTAAATAATTCAAATATCTCCTTACTATTTCCCCCCTGACACATTCATGGTAATTACTTTTGCTGGGGCTTTGCAGCAAGCTTCAGCCTATTGCATGTATTTGAACGCAGAACTCTTCATCTGCGCTGACGGCGCGCTCTCTGCTGCTCTCGTGTTGTTTCCACCAGCGCAGCAATTTGTTTCATCACTAATTGATGGATGTCTAAAATATAAAAATAAAGAGAAGCCTAAAACAGGCCCGGCCCGCATCTGAACTATGACGTGAAAATTGGCCCGATCGAAGCCCAAGGAATGCAGGGCTCTAGCGTTCCCCTCGGTAGAAATCACGTTTCCCCCTGACATTGCATCAAATTAACTATTTTGGACCAACTGCCTCACGGGCCGGATGAAATCTCCCGGCGGGCCGGATGTGGCCCGCGGGCCGTAGTTTGCCCACCTCTGCTATAAATGCTGAGTTTCAGTTCATTTTTGTGACATGCTTAATTTGTTCACAGAACGGAAACTCAAATAGCAGAAAGCGATATCCTGTTTGTTTTCTTTTTTGTTTTCATTGTGAGTGTACACAAATTAAAGCAGACCTTTATACAGTGATGCATTATTAATAAGACAATAAGTGTTTAAAGTTGATTCTGCTGGTATAAGGAAACAGTTGAAGTGATCGCACCGGAACACACACACACACACACACACACACACACACACACACACACACCACACACACACACACACACATCAGTTCCAGCATTGATAACTTGACAGCGCAGTTGGTACTTTATCAAAATAAATTACAGTGAACCAAACACCAGCGGGCCCTCCTCTGTGTCACCGTTGGAATGTGACTGAAGTACAAAGCCTATCATTTGCATAATAAATAATAGTTTAGCATTCAGATACATTACATCGCAAGTATGGAAATATAATAGAATATTTGGATTTGTGCCGAATGAGAGAGGTAACTTTAAGGATACATGAGCACAAAGCTCTGAATACAGATAGCCTGGGATTACACAAGATTTGTATTTTAAAGACAACCAGTTCGAAGGAAGAATAATTAGCTTTTTACGTTAAAAGAATTTCTTAATATTGTAAAGATCCACCCAGGAGTGTGTTTCCCAAAAGCATCATTAGCCAACTATGCAAGTTTCATCGTTACCAGCATAGTTCAAGAATTCTGTGTTTTTCCCAAAACCATAGTTCAAATGAACGTCCGCAATCAGCGTCACAAACTTACGTGGTTGGAACTGCAGCTCTCGACCTGTGGTTAGAAGCATAGTTTCTTGTTAATAAGATATATGGGCTTAAATAAATATGCTCTTGGGCACAACAAGCAAGCTAACATGCAGTACTATTTGTATCTTCCATTCTATCTAAAAATAAATAGCATTTTAATTTTGTATTTTTGTGCATCCATTGTAAGCGTCATTTTTGAAAAGTGCGCATGTGCATAAATACCTAAGGGAACCCCGGAGTATGACAAGAGGGAACCCGCGATGAATCAAACATCAAATAAAGCACAATGACAGGGAACACAAAATAGTAAATTAGTCAGTACATGTTCAATACAACAGCATCTTAGAGATCTCTTAAATAGCATAGGTTATTCCTCCACCACATACGTGTGACGTCATTAACAATGGTCCTATGTTGCTGAAGCAATGTGGTTCAAACAACGGAGATGCGTCCGTGTTCGGGACACAGTCATGACTAGCTAGTTCGTTTCCAAAACAATGCATCGTACTGTGGTGGTTAATCAGCAAGTTACGTCGTTGTTTGGGAAACACACCCCTGATTGGTCCAAAGACGGAATCCAATTGGTGAGCGAAGGTATAATGTCTGCAAAGTTCACTTAATTTATCAGGATTTAGTATCAATTTTGGTCTAGCTCCACGTTCATCTCACTCCAATTTCAAGTGATCATTACATTTAGGCAGCATTTCTAATTACAGGGTTATTTCTAACAAGTGTTTACCAATACTTAAAGTACTTTTTCTAAACTCTTAACACAGCAACACACCTACATCACACAATTAGCCAAATAGTTTTTTTTTTTTTTTTTTTTTTTGATGTAGATGGTTCCCCCATGATAACTGATGCCAGTTATGAACAAAAAACAAACAAACAAAAGAACATGGCTTTTAGTTACTATGCAAGCTTGTTTCTGTCACAGAATAAAAAGTAAAAACAGTAATTGAGACCTTTTTATCTCACAATTCAGACTCCATCTTGCAATTCAGACTTTATCAGAATTGTTACCAGGTTTAGAACAGCTCAAAAGATGACACTGAAAAGTAGTATGTTTCAGAAAACTTTACTGGACGTGTTGTGTGGAAGGGTACGAATAATTATAAAATCACCAGGTGGTAACCTTGGACAATCAAGGACCAGTGCATCAGACAAGAATACTAAAGGGTTATGATCTGTAAATGCAGTTATTGGCAAGCTGCTTGAACTCAAATAGACATCAAAATACTGCAATGCCAAAAGTAAAGATAAAGTTTCCTTCTCGATGGTAGAGTAATTCAACTGACTTTTGTTGAACTTATCTGAGAAATAACATACAGGATGGGCAATACCATGGTTGTCTTCTTGAATAAGCACTGCGACTGCACCAACAAAGCTTGCGTCAATCTCCAACTTGAAAGCTTTTTCATACACTGGTGCTGCAAGGACAAGAACACTACATAATAAAGCTTTAACATTTTCTAAAGCATTCTGACATTCATCAGACCACAAAAACGCACGCAAAGGGCTGAGGAGTGACGTCAGCAGACTAACAACGGTAAAGAAGTTCGGTAACACTTTACAATAACAGTACATGAATTATCATGTACTAATACCTTAATTAATAATTACTTGACTATGAACTAATGAAGAGTTAAGACATGTATTAATCAAGAACTAATGAAGAACTAACTAAACTACGACATGAGTCATATGAATTACCACATGAACCACCTTAATTACATGTTAGTTCCTGCATGTTAGTTAATGTATTAATTAACACTTTGGGGTAAACTAAATCAAACATGCTCTAGAAGAAAGATTCATGAAAATGGCACACTGCAAAATTGTTTATAAATTTTCCACCTGCAGCTATGTCACAAACATCAGTGAATGACAGTGGATTTCTTGCAATATTTACGTTTAACCAAACTCATCCAACGCACAATAATGCATTCATAATTAAAAACAACTTCATCTCATCCTGTTTGGAGTGATTCCACTGCTGCCCTCCTACAATAATGTATTCATTAAGCAGATGCAATTTTCCAAATTAAAATCGGTGTTAGCAGAGAGTTGATGGTTATGTTATGGATTGGTTTACTGTCTTTATATCATAATAATGCACTGAAGTCAGACGTTTGTCTTGTGTTCTTGCTCTTCTTTTGGGCCACTATTGCCCTTCAAAATGTTAAACTTCCTCCTACCGTTCACAATATTATTAACTCATCATTAATTACTTATAACTTAACATGAATTCATGAGTTGTCAATGTATCATATCATGACTTGTCTTGGAGGGGCACATCTTTAAAAAGTTATCAATTACACATGTTTTATACGTATTCAGCTCCTCTAAATCAGATATTTGGTGTTTTTTGGTGGTTTGTAAAAAAGTGGAAGAGCAGAGGTCATGTGGCTGCATTTGGATGGAGAAGGAACTGAACGGTAGGAGGAAGGTTAACATTTTGAAGGAGCAATAGTGGCCCAAAAGAAGAGCAAGAACACAAGACAAACGTCTGATTTCAGTGCATTATTATGATATAAAGACAGAAAACCGATCCATAACATAACCATCATCTCTATACTAACACTGATTTTAAAATTGCATCTGCTTAATGAATACATTATTGTAGGATGGCAGCAGTGGAATCACTCAAAACAGGATGAGATGAAGTTGTTTTTAATTATGAATGCATTATTGTGTGTTGGATGAGTTTGGTTAAACGTAAATATTGCAAGAAATCCACTGTCATTCACTGATGTTTGTGACATAGCTGCAGGTGGAAAATTTATAAACAATTTTGCAGTGTGCCATATTCATGAATCTTTCTTCTAGAGCATGTTTGATTTAGTTTACCCCAAAGTGTTAATTAATACATTAACTAACATGCAGGAACTAACATGTAATTAAGGTGGTGTTATTCATGAGGTAATTCATATGACTCATGTCGTAGTTAAGTTAGTTCTTCATTAGTTCTTGATTAATACATGTCTTAACTCTTCATTAGTTCATAGTCAAGTAATTATTAATTAAGGTATTAGTACATGATAATTCATGTACTGTTATTGTAAAGTGTTACCAGAAGTTCTTACAAAAATTCCGGTAATAACCAGCCATCCCTAAGAATCTACTCAGTTCTTTTCGTGAAGTAGAGACTGGAAACTGCAATAGCGCTTACCTTCGCTTTGTTGGAAACTTTTATTCCTCTTGTCGAAGCAGAGACCAGGAGACGTTGGGATATCTTTCATACAGAAGTTACTCTTTATTGAGAACTCGCTGTGCGTCGCTGTAGTCATCCAAGTCTCTAACTAAAGCAGTGATACATTGTAGTTTAAATACATTTAGGGGGCAGTGCTTAGGAATGGAAACAAAGCACCTGGGTGACGACCTTAAACAAAGCATGCAAATTAAGTATTCAGGTATAGCAACCTGCCCCATTTAACCCCTCCTAATCCAATCAGCCTAACTGCCCAAAGATTGAGGCAGGGCATCAAAAGCAATTACAAACAAAAGGCAAGAGTCTCCATCGTCTGGCTCATTTCACTTACAATAAGAGAACAGGAACTGACAACCTCTTGCTACAAACTTTGTATATCACAGTCGTTCATCTAATGTCACCATCTTCACCATAAATGCTAAATACAATGTATATAACTTCTTCAGTTTGTACACTATTACATTGGAATCTAAATTAAACATTTAAATAAATTTGTAATCCCACAGCTTCTATAGGTCTCACTTGCCCGTGACCCACTTCTCTGCCCAAATATGTGATTGTGGCTTGACCAAAATCACATTTGGCAAGATTTAATGTTAAAGAAGCATTCTCAAGGCGTGTAAACGTTGAAACGTGTTCTGACCAATCAGTAGAATAGATTACAAGGTCATCTAAGTAAGCATTACAGTTAGAAACTCCTGCAAGTATGATGTTAAAAAGCCTTTGAAATGTAGCCGACGCGTTGCGCATGCCAAATGCCAAGCCATCTGGAGTTACAAACGCAGAAATGTCAGAGGCGCGAGCTATTAAAAACACTTGCCAGTAACCTTTTAACAAGTCCAATTTCATGATAAATTTTGCAGAACCAATCCTCCATGCGTGGTAACGGAAAGCAGTTGGGTACAGTGCCTTTTGGTAATCTGTACTGAATGTAGCATATCCATCACTCTTAATTCCGAGTAAACATGGAGAACTCCATGGACTACAACTCGGATTCGCCAACCCATTTTCAAGCAAATACTCCACTTCAGTTTTCATCACAGAGTGTTTCAGAGCATTAACCCTGTAAGCGTGCTGTTTCACCGGGATAGCATTACCAACATCAATGTCATGTTGAAGTACAGTGGTACAAGAAGGGACATCATGAAAAAGTGAAGGAAAGGCACTAATCAACTCTTTGATATCATACCTCAGACAGATGAGACAGAGGAGACAAATGAGACAAAGGAAAATTCATTAAACCTAGCACACTGTTGGTACATGTGTCTAATTATTACTCCATAATCTTCATTATCAGGAGTAACATCACAATCCAGTGCAATAATAGGTACATTAGGACTTCAGGTTGCTTTACCTTTGCAACATATATCAAAGACTGTTCTCGAGCATGATATGCCATCAGCATATTTATATGATATACGCGAGATTTCTTTTGGCGGTCAGGAGTGCGAATTAGAGTTACTCTCTCTGTTTAATTCTACATGTACCAGTATCTTAGATTCTATTGGACCTTTGAAGGTTAAGCGTGTAAAACATAAATCAAAGCCTTGGCAAAATGAATCTACTCGTGCCCTCCGACAGATTTGTAGACGAGCGGAGCGCAAATGGAAAAAGGACAAGCTTCAAATTTCTTATGAGATTTTTAGGGATTCTCTAGCAAATTATCAGAAGTTTTTAAATAGAGCGAGGGCAAATTATTTATCTGATGTTATTGGAAAAAAATCGGTATAAACCTAGAGTTTTGTTTAACACGTTAAATTCTGTTATAAATCCTCCTGCTCCTGATTGTCTTGACGCTT
The DNA here is from genome assembly GCA_029620275.1 of Acrossocheilus wenchowensis. NCBI lineage: Eukaryota > Metazoa > Chordata > Actinopteri > Cypriniformes > Cyprinidae > Acrossocheilus > Acrossocheilus wenchowensis. The sequence goes on from CM056137.1 coordinate 29,964,414, forward strand.
CTTTACAAACGTGTGAAAATTTTCTTAAATATTTTATTGAGAAGAATGAAGATACTAGATCATCTATTCAATTACTGGATTACGATCCATCAGCCCCATCTACATGCTCTGCTGTTTTTAATCAGTTTGAGCCTGTATCTTTTGCAATCTTGGGGGAGATCGTTGATCATTTGAAGCCAACAGTCTGTCATCAAGATATTATCCCTACTCGCATTTTTAAACACGCTTTTAGTGTTATTGGTCCGAGTGTCATGGAAATAATTAATTGTTGTTTGGCCTCAGGCTCTGTCCCTGACTATTTTAAACATACAATAGTGCAGCCTCTTATTAAAAAAGCTAATTTGGATCCTACAGTTTGTTCAAATTTTAGACCGATTTCGAAACTACCATTTTTTTCAAAAGTGTTGGAGAAAGTAGTTTTCACTCAATTACAGTACTTTTTAGAAAAAAATTCAGTACTCGAAGTTTTCCAATCAGGTTTTAGAGCAAAACATAGCACAGAACCAGCTTTCTTAAAAGTCTACAATGATATTTTATTAACCGTTGACTCTGGAGCCTCTGCAATCCTAGTCTTATTAGATCTTAGTGCGGCGTTTGATACTGTTGACCACACTATCTTGGTTTCTCGTCTTGAGCAATATGTAGGAATTCAAGGAGTGGCTCTTCAGTGGTTTAAGTCGTATCTATCAAATAGAAGCTTTGCAGTAAATGTCAGTGAATTTTTATCTACTTCAGTTCCTCTCACCTGTGGCGTCCCTCAAGGGTCCATTCTTGCCCCACTGCTTTTTTCTCTATATATGCTCCCTTTGGGATCTATTTTTAAAAAGCACAATGTTTTATTTCACTGTTATGCAAATGATACACAGATATATCTACCATTACAACAAAATAATAAGAATGCCCTAACTCCTATTTTAGAATGTTTAAATGATATAAAAGACTGGATGTCCTTAAACTTTTTTAAAATTAAACGAAAACAAAACAGAGATTATTATTTTTGGGTCGAGTGAGACTGTTAACCTTGGTCCTCTGGCCTCGTATAATAAGATGGTGGTGAAAAACCTCTTTGTTTTATTTGATAAAGCTTTTAAATTTGACATACAAATAAATGCTGTCGTTAAATCCTGCTTTTTCCACTTGAGACTTTTGGCTAAGGTAAAGCTATTTCTCTCTTTTAAAGACCTTGAGAAAGTCATCCATGCTTTTATTTTTTCAAGACTTAAGTATTGTAATTCCCTTTATATACACTCTAAAAAATATTGTTTCGATGCAACAAAAAAAATTAACGCAACAGTTTGCATCTATTTTTTTGAGTTAAGGCAACTTCTACTGAAATTAAATTCAACCAATAAACTATATTTTGCTATATATACACTTAGAAAATTGTGTTAAAACTAACAAATATTAAGTTGAATACTCATAAAAATTAAGTTGTTTTAACTTGTTTTTTCACATTGTTTTAAATTTGATTCAATCATGGACACTGGTTACAAAAACTACTAAAGTATTCTATTTTGATGAAACAATATGTAATGCTGTTGAGAAACCAATCTTTTAGCATTTTCACCTAAATGCCTTCTGAGTGAAACAGCATGTAAGACAATGCCCAGTGAGTCTGTTCTCAACCCAAGCAAATGCTCTACTCTTCAGCACAATGGTAATCTCTTAAAAACCACCAACATAACAGAAACACTTTTAAATACCAAAAGAACAAAACACTGAACATTAATAAATCTTCTCCTGTTCTGATCTTGAATAGAATGCATAAAATATGAGTTTATTTCTACATTACCGCTCATTATTCAGTCACATGCAAAGCATGCTGGGAACCTGAAGTTATGGGGCTAATTACATTGAGTTAGTACAACTTAAATAATGTTTTAAACAAACTAACACAGATATTTAAGTTGAAGTTACACACAATATTACGTTGATGTAATTATCAACATTAAGATGTCAGGACAACTCATTAAAAACTGTTAAAAACTTAAAATGTTTAATTAAATCAATAAATTGGAATTTTTAACTTGCACAAATGCATTAAATTAAGTAGTGGCAACAGATCCACTGAATTATTTTTTAGAGTGTAGGAGTTACCCAGAAAGCGTTGTTGCGTTTGCAGGCAGTCCAAAATGCAGCAGCCAGGATGCTGACCGGTACTCGAAAACAAGACCATATTACACCAGTTCTGTTTTCCCTTCATTGGCTGTCAGTACGTTTCCAAATAGAATTTAAGCTTTTATTGTTTGTTTTTAAATCATTAAATGGTTTGGCACCTCCTTACCTTGCAGACCTTCTGAAACGACACACGCCTACTAGATCCCTTAGGTCCTCTGATCAGCTGCTTCTAAATATTCCTAGGTCTAGATTAAAACTTAGGGGTGATCGGGCCTTTTCAGTAATTGCACCTAGACTGTGGAATTCATTACCCCTGTATGTTAGAGCAGCTCCAACTATATTTACATTTAAAACTCTGTTAAAAACTCATTTATTATCTCAGGCTTTTGATTCTACTGGGTAATGAGGGGTGTCATTGAATTTTTAGTGTTCATTTTGAATTTATTTTCTGTATACTTTCTTGGTTTTATTTGTTTTACTTTGTTTGTACAGCACCTTGAGCAACAAACAGGTTGTATCAATGTGTGCTTTAAAAGTGAAATAAACAGAAACAGAATTACATAATCTGTATTACTCAATTTTCTCAGCACTTCATGGTCCTGAAAAACGCGCAGAAAAAGCAGAACCGACCACTGGCAATAAAACCATCACTTGATCACGTTCTTTAAAATCGTGCAAAACAGATTTATGATCAAAGTGATGGTTACACTTTATTTTGATGGTCCACTTTAGACATTCTACTAACTATAAGTAACTTTGTAACTACATGTCAACTACATGTCAACTAATTGTCATTAATTTGCAACTACATGTCTATTAACTCTCAGTAGGGTAGGTTTAGGGTTAGTAGAATAAGTTGACATATACTTGCAAAGTTTCTAATACTCAGTATGTTGTATGTTGTGGACCCTTCAAAATAAAGTGTTAGAAGTTATTAAGCAGACAGTCTACTAATACTCTAATGACTGCCAGTTAACATGTAGCTACAAAGTTACTTACTGTTAGTAGAATGTCTAAAGTGGACTATCGAAATAAAGTGTTACCAAAGTGACTCCTCATTGTCAATTGTGCGCTCATCAACGCCTCTTTTGCTGCTGAACAAGCCTTGTGCAGTCATACGCGAAATTTGCTCACATAATCTAGAATGTTCGTTTTAACACTTGTCTCAAGAGATAACATACCCTCTTTGAGCATCTTAAGTGGACCTCTTACAGAATGACCAAATACAAGCTCCACAGGACTAAATCCTAAACTATCTTCCCTTACAGCAAACAAGACTAAAGGTGTACCCTTGTCCCAATCCTTACCCCTATCCATACAGTATTGACGAAGCATAGCCTTTAATGTCTGATGGAACCTTTCTAAGGCTCCTTGGCTTTTTAGAGTGATACACACTCGAAATCCTGTGAGAAATGTTCAAGGTTTTTAACACTTGAGCAAAGAGATTTGACATAAAATTTGTACCTCGTCAGTCTGTACAACTGTGCGCAGTCCAAACAATGAAAAGATTTTCACCAGCGCTTTAATTATTACAGGTATCGTGATTTTCCTCAGCGGAATTGCTTTGGGAAAACGCGTCGCTGTGAACATCATTGTCAATAAGTGTTTATTACCTGCTTTTGTTTTGGGCAAAGGACCCACACAATCGACAATAACATGCTCGAAAGGTTTGCCCAAAACTGGTAAATGAACCAATGGAGCATGTGGAACAGTCTGGTTCGGCTTACCCGAAAATGACCATCACCAAGGGTACCCTTTATCATCACGGTAATCAATAGTATCCCTGCGTAATTTACTGATTTTCTTAGCCTGCACAGACTCTTTAACCCTCTGGGGTCGACAAACGCATATATGCGTTTTGTGGCATAATCTCCTGATAACGCTGAAAAGAACTTAAATTACACTTTCAGTTTTGATCGTACAGATAAGAGCAATACATCAATCGAATCTGTAAAGGGTCTACTTTTATTTGTATGCACTCATAATAACAACTAAACTTTGTGCTTTTGAAGAATAAAGAAAACAAACAGGGTGCGCTCTCTGTCTTCTCCGTCTCTGCGAACTGCTTTTAGAAACGCGTCACTAAAATGAACTGTAACTCAGCAAATACTCAGCACACATACATGGGAGATATATCTATAGAAAGCTTGAAGCAACTCTTATTGAAAACAAACATTCTGTGATGAAGTAATCTTTATGAAACCAACATGATGTTCAGTCTTTCCCGTCTGACTCATTATCTCTAATGAAATCCCGCCCCCTCGCGGCTTGCACAGTTCATATGTAAATATCCACGTGGGACGTGCGCACGTGCAAACGCCCAACACAAAGAAAGAGAGGAGATCCTCATAGCGGCTACTGTTACTGTTTGCGCCGAGTAAAGGCTGGATTTCCCTCGAAAGAAGAACACGATTTCATCCAGCAGAGGAGATCAATCTGACGAGTAAGTAATGTTTCATCATACATACAATGTTAAATCATACATACTAGGCTATCATAGTTGGGTTTTTCCCAAACTATAATCCCTGACTACAATGTTTGAAATTGTGTAAAACATTTTGAAAATGATAGGCAATTCATTGTATTTAAATTTTTTACGGCGTGATGATGTTTTCATGCTCTATATAAAACAATAAAAGTAATATGAGTGTACACTGTAACATGATGAATGATGAATGAGTCTTAAGTATGTTTAGAACATATTTATTGTTAATAGCCTAGCCTACTCTGTTCAAAAATAGATTCTAATAACGTGCTAAAACAATAATGATTAGTTTATCTGAGAAATAAAATGTATTCTCTTTATATATATATATATATATATATATATACAGTGTATGTGTATATATATATATATTACACAGATGCTGGTCATATAATTAAATATCATCAAAAAGTTGATTTATTTCACTAATTCCATTCAAAAAGTAAAACTTGTATATTATATTCATTCATTACACACAGACTGATATATTTCAAATGTTTATTTCTTTTAATTTTGATGATTATAACTGACAACTAAGGAAAATCCCAAATTCAGTATCTCAGAAAATTAGAATTTTTACATTTGAGTTTCAATTAATGACCATCCCTACAGTATAAATTCCGGGTATCTCTTGTTCTTTGAAACCACAATAATGGAGAAGACTGCTGACTTGGCAATGATCCAGAAAACAACATTGACGCCCTCCACAAAGAGGGTAAGTCACAGAGGGTCATTACTGAAAGGTGTGGCTGTTTACAGAGTGCTGTATCAAAGCATATTAAATGCAAAGTTGACTGGAAGGAAGACTTTGGGTAGGAAAAGGTGCACAAGCAACAGGGATGACTGCAAGCTTGAGAATACAGTCAAGTAAAGCCAATTCAAACACTTGGGAGAGCTTCACAAGGAGTGAACTGAAGCTGGAGTCAGTGCATCAAGAGTCACCACGCTCAGAAGTCTTCGGGAAAAGGGCTACCAAGCCACTTCTGAACCAGAGACAACGTCAGAAGCGTCTTACCTGGGCTGTGGAGAAAAAGAACTGGACTGTTGCTCAGTGGTGCAAAGTCCTCTTTTCAGATGAAAGTAAATTTTGCATTTTCATCTTGCAGAGTCTGGAGGAAGAGTGGAGAGGCACAGAATCCATGTTGCTTGAGGTCCAGTGTAAAGTTTTCACAGTCAGCGATGGTTTGGGGCGCAATGTCATCTGCTGGTGTTGGTCCACTGTGTTTTCTGAAGTCCACAGTCAATGCAGCCGTATAGCAGGAGGTTTTAGAGCACTTCATGCTTCCTTCTGCTGACCAACTTTATGGAGATGCAGATTTCATTTTCCAACAGGACTTGGAACCTGCACACAGTGCCAAAGCAACCAGTATCTGGTTTAAGGACGATGGTATCCCTGTTCTTAATTGGCCAGCAAACTCGCCTGACCTTAACCCCATAGAGAATCTATAGGGTATTGTCAAGAGGAAGATGAGAGACACCAGACCCAACAATGCAGAAGAGCTGAAGGCCACGATCAGAGCAACCTGGGCTCTCATAACACCTGAGCAGTGCCACAGACTGATCGACTTCATGCCACGCCGCATTGCTGCAGTAATTCAGGCAAAAGGAGCCCCAACTAAGTATTGAGTGCTGTACATGCTCATACTTTTCATTTTCATACTTTTCAGTTGGCCAAGATTTCTAAAAATCCTTTCTTTGTATTGGTCTTAAGTAATTTTCTAATTTTTTGAGATACTGAATTTGGGATTTTCCTTAGTTGTCAGTTATAATCATCAAAATTAAAAGAAATAAACATTTGAAATATATCAGTCTGTGTGTAATGAATGAATATAATATACAAGTTTCACTTTTTGAATGGAATTAGTGAAATAAATCAACTTTTTGATGATATTCTAATTATATGACCAGCACCTGTATATATATTAGGGATGTCCCGATCAGGTTTTTTTGCCCTCGAGTCTGAGTCCGAGTCATTTGATTTTAAGTATCTACCGATACCGAGTCCCGATCCGATACTTCTATAATACATAAAAAAAGAATAAAGAAGAGCGAAGAAACAGATCCAGGATGTTCCTTATTTTTTTATTTAATTCACCTTATTTTAACATTCAACAACTCTGTTAACAAACAGAGCACTTCTGTGAGGTAGCTTGAGCAATCAAGTAATAAATAACATAAATTCTTCACTTTTGGACTTTAGTGCAACAGTAAATATATAAAAAAAAGTCTAATATAAAAACAAATAGCACCTCAACTTAAAATACCCGGCAGGCATGTAAACAAATAAAAAAAAATAAAAGTGCCACAGTGTTAGCAAAGCCAGTAATGTGCTTTTAGGAACTGCACTCCTAACTCTTACTGTCATCACAGTAGTAAGTTTCACAGAAGGAAATGTATGTTTTTCTTAATGAAAACTAACATCTCTACCTCCAGACCGCAGACATACTCGCGCTTTCCGCTTCAAGCTGCTTCCGTGTTCTACTTTGCTGGCATTTAACCAATAGCATCTCTGCAACAAAGTGATGTCATGCTTGACTTCTGGGTGGAGTCAAGAGGTCTAACTCTGTGCCACCGCAAAACTATAGATGTGTTAAAAAAATAATGAGAACATATATACATATCTGAGTCCTGATCGGGAGGTAACGTCCGATTCCGATCGAGTCTGAAACCACGTGATCGGGCCCGATTTCCGATCACGTGATCGGATCTGGACATCCCTAATATATATATATATATGGATCACAGCACCACAGATGAATCCTGCACCACAGATGTATCCTGATGTCTCTTCAAACTGTTTTCCTCTGAGAGCGCTGTACCAACATCAGATGTTCAACACTGATATTCTATGTTAAAACAAACTTCTTGACTACTGATTATGTTTTTTTCTTCTTGAATCCATGGAAAGAAACACTTAAAACACGTAAATTTCAGGTATGATTTACTTGTTTCACTTGTCGGACAGCATCTGTTGCAGGAATGACACACTACCAGTCCAAAATTTTTGAACAGTAAGATTTTTAATGTTTTTGTAAAGAATTATCTTCTGCTCACCAAGCTTTTATGTCCAAAATACATAAAGTTGTATTTGCTAAAGCAGTAATATTGTGAAATATTTTTACTATTTAAAATAACTGCTTTCTATTTGAATATATTTTAAAATGTAATTTATTCTTGTGATCAAAGCTACATTTTCAGCATCATTACTACTCCAAGTGTAACAATATACACTATACCATTCAAAAGCTTGGAGTCAGTATATATAGAAATTAAAACTTTTATTGGTTTCACTTTATTTTGATGGTCCCTTTAACACATTCTATTGACTATAAGTAATGTTGCACCTACATTTCTCCTGACTCTCATTAGAGTGTTAATAGTGTATTAGTTGACTGGTAGGGTTAGGGTTAGATTAAGTTGACGTGTTCTTTCAAAGTTACTTATAGTCAGTAGAATAGCTTTTGGGAGACCAACACAATAAGGAGTGAGTAGATATGAAGCAGACAGTCTACTAATACTCTTATGAGAGTTTGTTGACATGTAGTTGCAACATTACTTAGTGTCAACAGAATGTTCAAAAGGGACCATCAAAATAAAGTGTTACCCTTTTATTTAGCACACAAGTGATGATAAAGACATTTATCATGTTACAAACAATGCTGTTCTTCTGAACTTTCTATTCATCAAAAAAACCCTGAAAAACCTCAGCTCTTTTCAAAATAATAATATTATAATAACTGTTTTTTGAGCAGCAAATCAGAATATTAGAATGATTTCTGAAGGATCATGTGACTGCAGTAATGATGCTAAAGGTCAGCTTTGATGGTTCCTAATAAACTGTTTAACTGCACTTGCAAGTGAATCTCAAGTTTTGTGATAGCTAAATATATTCTTAATAAACTACTAACAAAAAAAAAAAACATTTATTTTGTCTTCATATTCTTCCTTGTAACTCTTTCCTCTCAGTCACATACCTGCCTGAATGGCTCGTTATGAAGCTCATTATGCAGCTCAATATGCGGGCCTTTGTCTTCTCAGGTGTGAATGTGAAGGTTGACGCCCTCTCACATAGACCCTTTTTACTCAAAAAGTGACTTAGAAACGTTAAATCAATATATTGTTTTCTGTGAGCAAGTAAAAAAAGATGATTTACATATCATTTTGAAGCAAAAACTCTAGACTACAAGGTCCAGTTCTCAAAAGTCTTGTTTTGTACAAAACAAATGTTTTGTATGTGTTTTATGGCCTTATTTCGGTGACTTCAAAATTTTAGTTTTTCACTAACCACGCATAAACGTTTATTTCTCAAAAACAAAATCATGTACATAAATGCTGCTAACATATTATTGTAGCCCAGTTTGTGCTGTTTACAGTGTTATATGACTTTAGCCATTTATATGTTTATAAGCAACTGAAAAAAAGCACAAATGTAAGGCCATGTCAAAACTTCTCCAGGCCCCCAAAACACCCTCAAACACCAGAGGGTACTGGCGGGCACTTGCGAGGGGCAGGCACTGGCGGGCTTGCCATACACTCTGGCGGCGGGCGAGGACGGGCTGCGAACGGCGGCGTGTGAGAGGAAGCCGCGGGCAGCGGGCTGTTTCCGACTCGGGACCGGACGCTTCCCAGACACCGGTAGATCCCTTCCCTCCAGCACAATCCTGTTGTATCTGGGAGGTCCACGGGACGGTGGTAGGAGATCCCGAGTCGGAAGAGATGGAGGATGGCCGCGTCATCCAATGCGGCTCCCGCAGCCAATTTACAAAACTCCCCCGCAAACTCATAGAAGGGGAGATGCTCTTGGGCAAGGGCGAGGATGGAAGCATCGCTGTTTCGGTTCGGTGTTCTGTCACAGGTTGTCATTGAGGCCCGGGGAAACGCGGAGACATAGAACAAAAAGACTTTATTAACAATAACTATAAACATACAACGACATTCACAATTGACATATAACACTGAACACTGAGGCGAGGGAACACAGGACTTAAGTACACTGGGGAGACGAGATAATTAATCACACAGGGCTGGGGACAGATTAACTAATGAACACTTAATGAGGACAGGAATTCCAAATAAGGACACGAGAGGAGGGGAAAACACAAGACGCGGAGACACAGTCTGACAACATTTAACAAAATAAAGAAATTAAATAAAAATGACAAATGCATACAACAACATTATAAAAACTGAAACAGAAGTGAAACAAGTAGCAGAAAAGATAAAAAGTGATACTTATATCCTATATTATATATATATATCATATATATCCTATATATTATAATCGCTATTGCTATGTTATTGGCCAATACTGTTATTGACATGCGGAAATATTTCATTAACTAATTAAAAAAAACTGTGATTTTAATTCCCTTGTTAAATACAAATATGAAAAGCTGTTAGCAAGCTGAAACAGCGCTGTTTCGGTTTGGGTCCTTGATGCTCTTCAGTTGCTTAGCATTAATGAACAGGCATGAGTGAAGATCTGGGACACAAGGCCTAGTGCCAGAGAGAGTTTGGAAGCTGTAATCAGGCTTTATAGTTAAATACCTAAAACAGCAAAGGCAACATGAACAATCAGTAAAGAAGAATGTGGCCACAAGGCATTCCCACTCCCCGGTTTCTGCGATCTCAACTGAAATGAATGAATGGAAAAATAAATAAAAAAATAAAGTTTGTTTTATTTTATTTTTTTCTTTAGGCTACTTTACTTCAGTACTGCATGGAGAGGTGAGTAGAGCAAACACATACTACTCCTAATAATGATGATAAAAAGAGTGTAAATCTATAGAACTGTGAAAACTACTGATGCTGGAACAACCTATCAGAAAACTGCAGTGCAGTTTAGGCAGTTGTGAAAATTGCTGTGAAAGAAAGAAAGAAAGAAAGAAGAAAGAGGTTGAACACATTTTTATTTTTACATTAAGTCCAGGATTTACAACAACATTGTTATTGTTACAACAATAATGATACAACAATACTGTATCATTTTATCTCACCAACAAAAGTAAAAAATAAAACTCCATCATCAGTAACATAAAACCCTTAAAGGAATGAAAGAAAGAAAGAAAGAAAGAAAGAAGAAGAAAGAAAGAAAGGCTTTTATTTATCACTGAAGTTCTATTAACTAAATCAGTAACACTATAATTTAGCGTGTGTCACGGTGCACATAGCAGGGAGGAACGAGGAGACAAGGATAACTCAAAATACAGTCTTTAATAAATCCAAAACAGACAGGGCAAGATGAGGTAAGGCTGAAACACAGGAACACTCGGGAGTAACGAGTAGACCAGACGAAAACTAACTGAAGAGGCAGCTTAATCATAGATAATTAGACAAACACAGCCGGACAAGACTTAACTAATAATCACACTGAACAAGCACAGGAACATGACCAAATAAAGACGCAAGAGGCGGGAACACAAGACACACACGGCAGAGGACTGACAGCGTGAGGCATCCAAACCCTCTTTCGTGATTTTTAATTCTGCACAGTAACAATTAATATAAAAAATGCCTACAACTATTTTGTTTACCTCTCCTGATAGTATATTGGATGATAGCACAATCACTCTGAATATACTGAACTCATCTCCAAATGTATTGCTCTTAAATTGTTGTGTTTTGTTTTATCTTTAGAATGTCACAATTCATTTTAACGGTAAGTTCAACCACTTATTTATATTAAGCCCATTACCGATAATACTGTGTTATTGAAAAGAATATAATTCAAGCTGATCTATCTGGTGTTGTTCAATCTCTTTCCCAGCAGAATATCAGCCGTCAGAGACCAGGTCAGAATTGATATCTTTGTCATCCGAATGGCCACAGGTCTTCGCAGTTTCATTCTGAATCCTAAATTCACTTCGTTCTAAAAACTGAATTCTCTTGCTAACAGGACTGTCGATGTCTCAATGCTAACATGCAACTCAGCAGAGATGAACCACGCAACCTCAGCGGTAAGGTCATGTGGGTAAGGCCCACAAATGCCCTAAGCCTAAAATACAACACAAAATAGCTGTTAACAGTAATATATCCAACTCGATGTTCATGTTAATGAAACTAATCAGCAGCATATATGACTTTTAAATCAGTAATAGCAGAGAATGATTAGGGATAATTAGACTTGCCACAGGTTCTTCAGTAACTAGTCTCCGTAATGAAGTAGCACAGCATTTAGAGTTGTTTTTGTTTTCCTTTCACAGGCAATCAGTGCCACTGTCCGCATGAGCAGTCACGCATTGTGTGCCATGATGAGCGACGGAAACGTCCCCATTGATAAACTGCAGCGGCTGCACATGCATCTCAGACATGTCATCCAATCAGTGCTGGATCTGTCTGCAGAGCTGGTTCATAACTCACACAACACACACGTCCATTTCTTATTAATCTGTCTCTGTTTGACGAATCACAGCTTTCTGTTTTTTCCAGAACCCGCAGACAAGTGTCAGTGTGACTGCTCTCTTTGCTTCTTTGGACGATCTTACTGAATCAACAGTCCACAATCTACCATTTGTTGAGAACTGGATGTATTTGAAGTTTCTACCTGTTCTGTCTTATATGAATGAAGAGATTGTGACACAACTGAGCCAGATGAACTTCCCTTGTGGTGCCTTCCATGTGATGTACATGAAACAAAAAATTACATACACTGGACATTAAACATTTGGAATAATTATGATTTTTAAGTGTTTTTGAAAGATGCCTCTTCTGCTCACCAAGTACAGTAAAATCAGTAATAATGTAAAATATTATTACAATTTACAATAACTGTTTTCTATGTGAGTATTTTGTCAATTGTAATTTATTCCTGTGATCAAAGCTGAATGTTGCTCTTGTCCTCATGACCCTATAGAAATTAGTCTAATATGCTTATTGCTACTTAGTTATTATTGCTGTCGATTATTACAAGATTAGTTTTATTCTAAGCTGAAAACATTTTTGCTGCTTAATATTTTTAGAAGCATTTTTCAAGTTCAAAAGAACTGCATTTATTTGAAATAAAAATCTTTTGGAACATTATAAATTATTTATTGTCACTTTTGATTAATTTAATGCATCCTTGCTGAATAAAAGTATTAATTTCCAATATTTAAAAAAAATATATCTTACTCCAAACTTTTGTATGGTAGTCTATCAAGGTTTTCACAGAAATATTCGGCAGCACAACTGTTTCCGACATTGATAATAATCAGAAATGTTTGTTGAGCAGCAAATCAGTATATTAGAATGATTTCTGAAGATCATGTGACACTGAAGACTGCAGTAATGATGCTGAAAATACAGCTTTGAGCACAAAAATCAATTTCAGTTTACAACATATTTACATAGAAAACAACTATTTTAAATTGGGTTACACTTTATTCGATGGTCCACTTTAGATGTTCTACTAACTATAAGTTAGTAGAATGTCTAATGTGGACTATAAAAATAAGGCAGTGGCTATTTGCACTAAATGCAAATAGCATATTTTTTTAGCAATAGATACTATTTACACTAAGTGAAAATAGCTATAGATTCTATTTACACTATGTTAAAATAGCAAGATTTTCTGGTATTTATACTACTTATTGCACATACTGGCAATTATCTGCACCTCAGTATTGTAATACATTATCAAACAGTGCGCAATAATAATGTATTGAGTGTAAATTATAGCTTTAATTCAAATTATTAACTGGATGCCACCTTATTGGGACAATAAAGCCCTCTCTACACCTTCCTTAACCCTACCCAATACTCTTATTTTCACCTTTTTGATTATTTCCTCCATTTTGACTTAAAATAAATGCAAGACAGAAAAAAAGCTCGGCAAAAGGCAGACTCGAACTCAGGTCGATCACGTCAAAAAGCATGCATCTTACCATCTACACTACGGAAACTGATGTTGACTTACATTTTTTAGTGTCGACTAACTCAATCACAGGTTAGTGGGCGGAGTTAGTGTAAATAGCCTTTGCCAACAAGAAGGGCTATTTGCACTTAGTGTAAATAGACACTCCATAAAAATAAAGTGTTACCTTAAATTGTAATAATATCTTGCTGTGATTACTGTATTATTGATCAAGTAAATCCAGCCTTGGTGAGAGAAAACATTTAAAAATATATAATTATTCAGAAGTTTTGACCTGCACTGTATATTCCCATTTGAATATTAAACCTTAGTACAGTGAGTGTTAATACAGTTATTTATTTATTTGCCTGAATGGACAGTGTGAAAGTTCTCAGCAGGGAGGGATCGCTGATCACAGACAGTCAACAGAAGCTGATCTTCACTCATCTCATTTACTCTTACCTGTCCAGGACAGATACAGCAGGTACTCTAACATTAACTCATGGATGTATTGGAGGCAGTTTTGGGGGACTTCATGTCATGGGTGCCAAATGTTCAATTTCTGATGCAGGTTGCTTTTCAAATATCACTGAAAACAATGAATGGCTGCAGATGAATTTTGGGATCTTCTCTAAATATGCATCTCTTAGTCAAATGCAAATGCTCAACAGCCATTTCACCAAGGTGAGCTGAGTTCTGAAAATAGTGATTTAACAATTGTTGTCATACAGCTTTAGACAATGACCCATGTACTTTGCAGTTGAACTCGTTAGGACTGTTGAATCCATCTCAAGTGGCAGAATTCACTGTGACTTCTGGAGCACTGAACAGCGTGAATCTGATCAACATCATTTTTGATCGTCTAGAGGATGGTGATGCTCTCCAGAATACAGATGATTTTTTATGGACCCTAATTCGATTAAAGGTAAAAATCAACACATTAAAAGCCTTAAATATAATACTATTTCTTTAGCAACAATTATTTTAAAAGAATGTGTCAAAGTAAGTCATGCTTGAAGACAATGTTTACAACTAATAAAATAAAAAAACGTTTCTAGGGTTTATAACTTTAGTTATAGTATAATTACATGACTGTGATGTATGTCCATACAGGACACATTGCATAAATTCAGCACAACACAACATAATCCAAATATACACAATGAAGGTCTAATGCACTGTATGTCGTTGTGCTGCTCACAAGGCTATCGGTGCCAACATGAATTTGCAAATTTGAAACCATCTGTCTCCATCTGTCTCCTCCTCTGTATTATTTGATCTCTACTCAATTGTTGTTGCCTCTAAAAGCATAACAACCTAAATCACCAAGCATCTAAAGCCTCTTCCATTGTGACAAAGCTGCCACAGTTCACTGCATTAATAATAAACCACCCTCTCTACCATCTCCATAACTTATCTAATTCCACCGAAATAATGCCATTTCTCAGACATCTGATCTGGTCTTCTGCTTGCAATCAGTTCATAATTAAAGCAGTTAATTTACCAGGTTTTATCAATGAAATCCCTGACTCTCTCTCTCATGCAGACCTGTCACCCACCCCAGTGCCTCCTTATTCAGACATCATGTTCCAGTAAACAACCCTCTCCACCATCTCCATTACTTGTCTATCCATCTCATTATCAAGAACTGTTTCAAAACTTTTTGTTTTCACCCTAAGCTTCAATTTCCAGACTTTACTCTCACTGCTGTTTCTTCTTTTACAACCTTTCTTCACCACCTTAAACAGATCCAACCTGGATCTATAAAAATCTATCTTAGCAGAATGTTTTTTTTTTTTTTTTCTATAAACTAATTTTCGGTCGTCAGTGCCCTGCCATCGATAATCCTCAAATCTTCCTTCTTATCAAAGACATTCAGAAATCCCAACCCCACCATTTAAATTTTCTCTTGCCCCATACCCATGAAATATTAAGCAAATGCTTACTTACCCTTTGTTCAGGTTACAACTCAGAAAACACAGCCAGATTACTCGACACTCATCCTCACCTTCTTTGGATTCCTCAGATGCTCTGAGTTTACCTGTAATTCAAAATTCAATCCCAAAAACCAACCAGCCTTTTCCGACCTTCAAATACTGGACAGCGACACCATTAGCTGTAATATCAAACATAGCAAAACAGATCAATAATGTGTGATCATTCAGTTTTCATCTTTAATTTACTCACTCCCTTTTCGTGGAAATAGCAGGGATTCCCCCTTTCCCACCGTTTAGCTCGCATTGCATCAGCAATCTTAATCTCTCCAAGCAAGGAGTTCCCTATACCCAGCCGCAAGTCTCATAGCCTATACAGCCACCAGGACTGTCAGCCACCCAACCTCCATTATGCCACTGCCGCAGCAGCAAACTTACAAACCTAAAAACTTTTAAACAATTCACTGCGGCAGCACTGCTGACAATTTTTAAATTAGCCTTCCCATTGCCGCAGCAGTGACTTTTTCACTCTACATTTCGCTCCTTGTTTATTACTTATTATTCTTTTCACTGCCGCAGAAATTATTTTCCCCATCGCGCCCGCCATAGCCCCTCATGCTCAAATTTACTCCACTGCCACAGCAGGGATCTTCTCTCTGCTCCTGCAATCTTGTTCCACAAGGCAAAGCAGTCCCCCTCACCATGTCAGAGAAACTTTTATGGGGGAGGAGAAGGTGGAATGGTCAAATTCATTAAAATTGTCTCTACTTTTAGTCCAAATTACTCCCAGTCAGTTGACAGCTTGCTATTCTTGATAAGTATTTTTGGGGGTGCTTGCTTGGAGCTCAAGCCGAGCCTCGGATTTGAGCCTCCTTCAGGGATAGCAAACCAATTTCATTTACCATTATCTAGCAGGACTGAATAGGCAGGTTGAAGTTTAGACTGAAGTTCCAAAAGTAGGCTGAGGAGAAGCCTAATCATTCAGTCCTGTCAATCATCTCTACGAGTGTATATAAGCAACAAATATTGCCGTCCCAATGACAATTCTTCTGGCATGTCTCCGCCTCTTCTTCTCCTCCTCTATTTCCTTCATTTTTCCTTCACACTGTAGACACAAGTTAACCATGCCTGGCTTTTTCTAAGAGTTTTCTAAGACTTTTGCCATCCACTGAAGAAAAAAAACAGCTCCACCGTCAGCAGTGATAGAGCTTATTTTACCTTGTGCATGTAGAATATCAGTCCATTGCAGTTCAACATCTTGCTGATGTTGGTACAGCGATCGCAGAGAAACATTTTGTGAAAGTTTGAGGCCAGAAGGACTTATCTGTGGTCACTGTACAAATAAATAAATAATCTGTGAACATGCTGATATCAGGAGCAACCATATTATCACATTGGAAATTACTAATACTAATGAAATGACTTAAATGGCTTAAATATTAATAGTGCTAATTAGTTTTTGGTCACACATCACTTGAGGTAAGTGTGAGAGTGTCAGATGATTTCTTTAAACCTCGTAAGGTAAACCTTATTCTGGATTCAACAAATAAATGATTAGATAAGTGATTATTTATTAACTGACATCAGCTATACAAAATCAATTGTAAATTAGAAAATCATATACTGAAAATATACACTAATGTCAAGGTCTCTGGAAAGAGGTTTGGTAAAGCATGACTCACGTTCACCTGGTCTAAGTGACAACATCTTCCACTTGTTGAGCTGGGATGCATGGCAGTGAAAGGAACTGGGTTCCATTTAGACAACCTTAGATATGAAGTGGGGCTAAGCTTGTGTTCATGTTGCTCTTTCCAAACTCTCTAAATTAGCTTTAAAGTGCTCCCGGTTCTTGTTGACTTAATTAATGCAGCCTAACAATCCTTTAACGGATTTGAATAATAGAAGCGTATTAATGTGTTATGTGTACGCCAGGCTAAAGAGGTGTGTCTTTAATCTAGATTTAAACTGACAGAGTGTGTCTGCCTCCCGAACAGTGTTAGGTAGATTGTTCCAGAGTTTGGGTGCTAAATAGGAAAAGGATCTGCCGCCCGCAGTCGATTTTGATATTCTAGGTATTATCAAACGGCCAGAGTTTTGAGAACGCAGCGGACGTGGAGGACTATAATGAGATAAGAGCTCGCTCAAGTACTGAGGAGCTAAACCATTCAGGGCTTTATAAGTAATTAACAAGATTTTAAAATCTATAATACTAATCTAATAATAATCATCCTAAAAACACAACAACAACAGAACTCTCAGAACAAAATTATAAACACAGCACTTTTGTTTTTGCCCCCATTTTTCATGAGCTGAACTCAAAGATCTAAGACTTTTTCTATGTACACAAAAGGCCAATTTCTCTCAAATATTGTTCACAAATCTGTCTAAATCTGTGTTAGTGAGCACTTATCCTTTGCCGAGATACTCCATCCACCTCACAGGTGTGGCATATCAAGATGCTGATTAGACAGCATGATTATTGCACAGGTGTGCCTTAGGCTGGCCACAATAAAAGGTCACTCTAAAATGTGCAGTTTTATCACACAGCACAATGCCACAGACGTCGCAAGTTTTGAGAGAGCGTGCAATAGGCATGCTGACTGCAGGGATGATCATGGATCACTACGAATACCACATTAACACCTGCATCCCTTACTGTAAACCTTTGTTTTTGTGTGCGTGCATGCCGGTAGGTGTCCGTATAAATTTTACATTGGCCAGCACCAGATTATCATCTGGCTTTAATATTCAATTCAATTCAAAATTGCTTCGTTGGCATGACTGTAAAAAATAAAATATTTAATATTCTCTATAGTAATATAATAATCATATATAAACTAAATTTAATTCAGTTTATAATTGTAACTGTGTATCAAGAAACACACACATACATACATACATATATATATATATATATATATATATATATATATATATTAGTATGAGCATGCATACTTGTTATATATTAGTATGAGCATGCATCTTCTGGAGTTGCCTGAATGTTTTGTCAAAGCGTTTGACTTTCTGCAGACACATTAATAAGTATACATTTTGTTTAAATAGCATCTAGACTTACATTATACGTTGCAGACTTAGGCTACATTACATTGCATTGTGAAAAGCCTGTGTCAAGGTCAAGCACACTTCTGAATGGTTGGTGCAAGTTTCATAAAGCATGTTAGAATAGTAGACATCACTTTATAATTGTTTGTGAAGTTTTCTCATGACAGTTTATAGTTTTATGTAATTTCGCATAGGCAAGTGTCAGTTAGTGGTGGCACTTTTGATTAAAGTGTTTCATTTTTCTTTTCTTTTCTTCTTATTCTTTTTTTTTTTATCTATGGCTTCTGCATAGTCTCTATTATTTTATAATTACAACTGATAAGCTGAACTGTCA
The DNA here is from genome assembly GCA_029620275.1 of Acrossocheilus wenchowensis. Taxonomy (NCBI): domain Eukaryota; kingdom Metazoa; phylum Chordata; class Actinopteri; order Cypriniformes; family Cyprinidae; genus Acrossocheilus; species Acrossocheilus wenchowensis. The sequence goes on from CM056137.1 coordinate 29,983,178, forward strand.
AATCTATGCAAAAAAAAAGTGTATTTACGTATTTGAATGTACTGTACCATGCAGGCTACTGGAAATTAACTTACAATGAAAAATACACATTAAGGGGCATTAGACATTTTAATCTTAATAGAAGAATGTTTGTTGTACAAATTAATTTTGTGATGTAATAAATCATATACTTGACCACAACATACTGTTAATTAAATCAATATGGTTCTGCTGTTAAGTGCGTGTGTCACGCAATCTACATTATGCAGCGGCACTCAGCGGCAGGTGTCAGTTACTACCTAAGGTGCGACACGCACTGCGACAATGTCAGTGACACAAGACGCAGTCCATTGACATGTGTCACAGGTTTTAGTGACACTTGCCACTGAACACCGGAAGTGCCACCGGAAGTGTCACTGAGCATGTGCCAATGGCGTCTGTGCGTCAGATGTCATGTCACTGCTGCTGTAGGATTGAGACATGAAAGTACACATCCTTCAGGTCTATTGCCACAAACCAATCCTGATTTCTGCCACATGTTAATATGTGCTTGAGGGTTAACATTCTGAATGGAAGCTTGTGAAGGGCCTGATTCTATAACAAAAAATATAATAAAATACCTAACTACATAACACTACTATTGTTAGAACTTGAAACTTTTGAACTGCTGGTTCGTCTGGTCAGAGGAGAACTGGCCCCCCGACTGAGCCTGGTTTCTCCCAAGGTTTTTTTCTCCATTCTGTCTCAGAGGGAGTTTTGGTTCCTTGCCGCTGTCGCCTCTGGCTTGCTCAGTTGGGGACACCTAATTTCTAGTGATTATCGCCGATTTGATTGCACAGATACTATTTACACTAAACTGAGCTAGACAATGACATCTCTGAATTCAATAATGAAATGCCTTTAACTGAAAATTGAGTGTTTAATCTTATCATTATATATTACTGACACTCTGTCCTCCAATTTGACACTGTTAAGTGCTTTGACACAATCTGTATTGGTAAAAGCGCTATATAAATAAAGGTGACTTGACTTGATTCTGAACCCTCAAATCTGCTTGATGGCCTCCGTCTGCTTTTTTACTGTGGAGAACTGCTGGGAAAATGTCCACAGTGTCACCAAAGAGACCAACCTGTGAAATGGGGGCATCAAGAAAGCAAACTTTCTCGGCTTCCCACATCTTGGCCAAGTTGAGCCATAGGTGGCGTTCCTGGACCACCATAGTAGACATCGCTGTTCCCAGGGCCTGCGCCGTGACCTTCGTAGGCACCAGGGCCGAACGTGGCTTAGCGTTGTGCTCAGCACCCAGAAACCAATCATCCAGCCGCGAACACTCGGGGCAGGGTGGGGGAGACCACTCCAGCCTGATGCTCTTGGCTGACCGGGCAAGCACAGTTGCCATCTCAGCATCAGCCTCGGACTGTTGGGTCCATAGGGACCTGCTCAGCCGAGTCATCCACTTCCAATGGCTCAAGCCCGCCCTCCGATTCCTGAATGAGAAATTGAGCCTGCCCACAGATGGGCTCTCAAACTCATCCGGAAACTCGACCGGTAAACACGAAGCTAGGGAAGAATGAGAAGCCTGCGGGGATTGACCCGGGCGAAACTATCCCTTCCTCCCCATGCTCTCCCACAGTGCACATCGCTGTGGGGTCATACCCAGAGATAGAAGGACCAGAACGGCAAGCAGCCGCAGTGACTCGGGGTCTTTTTGCAAAGAACCCGAGCCGCGAGCGCAACATGCCAATAGGAAGTGCCTCACAAGCGGAGCACAAACCATCCATGAGCACTGCCTCAGCGTGAGCATGTCCCAAACACTGAATATAGCGCTTGTGTCGGTCTTCCTTTGAGACATGCCAACCGCACCCAAAAACACACGGACGGAAAGGCATCAATCCCACCGTGTATTTACAATAAAGTGAACAGGAACTGACAAGAACCACTTGCTACAAACTTTGTTTAACAGAATTGTTCATCTGATGTCATCATCTTTACCTTAAATCAGTAGTGGGTCCTGACCGTAAATTTAGGTGGGGCAGATTATTTTGTAAACTTTATATTCTAATCTCTGAAGATGTCCTTGCATTATCCTGTGGGTGGCGCGCTAATGTTCATTGACAGGCTAGAAGTAATGTTACACACATAAAATGCTGTTATTAAAATAATTGCCTTAATATAGTATTTTCACCTCCAAATGTTGATTTAGAATGTTACAAGTTGTGGAGCAATTCGGGTGAGGAAAGAAGATCATATGTCTATTCTCATAATAAACAAAAAAAAAACACAACAGAACCATATAAAGGCTATCTATGTGAGCACATTTAAATATTTAAAAGATTTAACATATAGCCCACATAGCAAACGGACTTTGCCCAAATGTGGCCTCAAGCTGGCACTGCTCGCCTCCTGTCAGCAATGGCATGTACCCATTCAGCCAGAGCTGGGCCATGTGTGGCAATGATGGCACGGCGTGGATCACGGCAAACAATATGAGGGCCGATTGTTGGTGGGAGGAGTGTGGCCCAGATCAGGCAGTGACCTGACAGCATATTATGAGACCCATGAAAAACAAGATAAATAAAATATGATAAAATGATCACAGAAATTTTAATTTAGTTTAGTAATGTTTAAATTTAATCTATGAAATAGCAAGTCAAAACAGCAGCATAGTGTTGGCCCAGATCCGGCCCACATCTGGCCCGTGTGAAGTCCATGTGGGCTGGATCTGGGCCAACACTGCTTGCTGTCAACATGATCATTTCAAATAAAGCAAATCAGTAAATCATTCAACTGCATTAAACTGCACTTAATTATAATTTGATTATAAATTATTATTCTCAGTACAAATAATCTTAGAATCTTTACATAAAGAGAGAGAGAGAGAAAGAGAGAGAGAGAGAGAGATCATTTAATCATTATCATGTTATATTTATTTGGTTTACCATGGGGCACATAATTTTATTAATATGTTGTCATGCACAAGCATTAAATAAAATGATCATAAAATTATTATCATTTTTTTAATTCAAATCCTCAGTCTCCATGTGATGATTTGTGTGAAGAAAAGATCCAAATTCAAACCATTCATCAGCTGTATCTCTTTTAGCTATAGTAGCTATAGTAACAATTAAAAAATTTGCCGTTAAGCAGTTTTACGGCAGCGATATCAAACGCTCATTGGCTCTCGCCGGTCTCGTCATAGATTGCGACATGCTGTGTTTCTGGTGATGCATGTTATGAATAAGAAACGCGCGCCCTCACGGAGTTGATCGAGATAGTATTTTCAGCGTTTAACAACTTAAATTATGCCCTGCGCCCCACACTAATCTATTATATTCCGCCAGAGAGGACCGCCACTGCAACGCATTGTCATTTGGACTACTGTGGTACTGCTTTTTGACATTTCTGCAATAAATTCTTGTGATTATGTGTTTAAGTGTCTGTCTGTTACGTTTGATCTGATACGTATGATCAGGTGAGCGTGTGATTAGTCAGATGGCTGATGGGAAATGCAGTCCATTGTGATGTGTGGTGTGAAAGTCAATATGATGGAATGGCGACCTCTTGTGGCAGTCAGACGGAAGGCCGTGAACCAGATTCATGACAACTAACAAACATGATCAAATGAAAACTTAAATTGTTATGTGATCTAATTAAAAAAATATACAAAACAAACTAAAATATTGGGTCAATAAAATAACATTAACTTTTTCAAATAAAAATGACATTCTTTTAAAAAAGAAAAATAATCAAATTTTAGAGTTTGACAATAAACACATTGCAGCCACGCTTGGGATGGCTCTGATCGCAACACATAGCTATACACAATTGTTCAAAACAATGTGGGCAAATAGATGAAGAAACACATTCAGAAAATCAAAACACTCTCCTCTCTAGACACACAGTTCTCACAGAACACGAGATGCATAAATGAGCCAAAATGCTTTGTTTCTTGAAATAATAACTTCTGAACAACATTGACTGTCAGTATTTATTCACCTGTTTCTCGTAGTTTCTCATTAAAATATATAAAAGTAATTAGTGTAAATGACATTGCTAATGTCATAGATTTGCATAGTTCTAATTATAGCGGAGCATATTGTAATGCAGTGTTATAACGCTCCCCATCTGCGCAACTGGGAATTAAAACTGGTTAGTGTCTTCTGCTAGTTAGCTAAGCATTAAAGGACTATCTAAACTGCTAAATAAAAAATTGAAGAATAAATTATAGAAGATGTGTCTAATTTTAAATTAATACTAAAAACTGAGAAGAAAAATTTACTTAAGTCAAAAATTTACTGTTGCTATACTAAAATAAATTTTCAGCGATATCTTTCGAAAAAAAAAATGACACATTTTTTTCTCTATATAGAGTTGATATGGCAACTAGTCAATACAGTATATATTTTTTTAATCTAGCATGTGTGGAAATATTTAAACCACATCTGTTACAACTAAGCCCGCGTTAGTTTGTGCCCCATGCTCCCTTACTCTGAGATTCTATTATTTTTATCATGAGTTCCAGAAAAAAAGTGCACAGAGATTGAAATGGCAAGAAAGCATTTGACAAAAATGCTTCTTTCGGCTTATATGGCAATTCCTCTAGGATTTGGACATCAGCCCTGTGGTGAGGGACATCATGATGAATAGGGTCTTCGCCGTCGTCAGCCCTCATTTTGAAGACTTCGGCAGCCACGACTGGGTTTCCTGGTTCACGGTGAAACTGATTCCTCTCCTCCCCAGCTTGACTGCAGAGATGCTCCAGACAGCAACATCAAACACAGACTGCAACGCATACCACGTCATGTACGTAGCGCTCCCCCCTGCTGCAGCTCTGTAAAGCGTGTCTCATAGCATTGTCAGCGAAAACGCCAGGGCGTATCTCACGCTGGGTCAGTGAGCGGTGGGAAAAGGATATTGAAGGCGTGGTCCTTACCTTCCATTTTGTTTGATCTTTCCCACGTAGCGTCGGGGCCCTGAGCAGCGTCTTTGAGCAGATGACTTCGCTGAGACAGCAGGAGCTCACCCCAGTCTTGTTGGCCTACCTCAAGCAGAGCCAGGCATCGGGTAGGTGCAGTGGAGGCGGCGCTTTGCTTGTCTTGCGTGCTGAACGACTGCGGCGCTCTGTGTCTGTGAGCGTGTGTGCTTCCTAATGAGTCTTTTCTGCACGTCATCCCTTTTAGGCTCGACGTGTGGCTCCAACAGCGGCAGCCTCAGCACTTGTCTTTGGAAATGCTTTGGCAAATTCTCCATCTACGTGGATTACGAAGACCTGCGCGGGCTCATCGAAGGCTTCGGCAGCGTAAGTGGACCCGCCACGCTGTAGAGTTGCCCCTGCGACTGTTTTGGGCCGTGTTGTTTCTTACAGACGCTGTTGTCGTTCTCTCCCCTGCAGTTTGAGGCACTGGACCTTCTCAGCGCCTCTCAAGTTGCCCAGCTGACACTAACCTCTGGCGCGCTGAACAACGCGGATCTGATCCGCCTGGTCTTTGACCGTCTGGACGGCGACAATGCTTTCCAGGATGTCGACGCGTTCTTGTCAGCTCTCACCCGGACGCCGCAGGTACTTCTGATCACTGCGATGACTAGCACGCACCGGTGTCATTTTCTGTGGGGCAAAAGGCTCCGAGGGGCGTTTGTGGCGCAATTTTTCCTAAATGTTTTTGACGAAATTGCTGCTCTCTGCTTGTTTGTCATTTCCTCTAGGCTTTGGACATCAGTCCGGTGGTGAGGGACATCATGATGAATCGGGTCTTCGCCGTCGTCAGCCCTCATTTTGAAGACTTCGGCAGCCACGACTGGGTTTCCTGGTTCGCTGTCAAACTGATTCCCCTCCTGCCCAGCCTGACTCCAGAGATGCTGCGGACAGCAACATCGAGCGCAGACTGCAACGCATACCACGTCATGTACGTAGCAAACCCCCCTCCTGCTGCAAAGCTCTGTAAAGCGTGTCTCATGGCATTGTCAGCGACAACGCCAGGGCGTATCTCACGCTGGGTCAGTGAGCGGTGGGAAAAGGATATTGAAGGGGCGTGGTCCTTACCTTCCATTTTGTTTCGATCTTTCCCACGCAGCGTCGGGGCCCTGAGCGGCGTCTTTGAGCAGCTGACCTCGCCGAGACAGCAGGAGCTCACCCCAGTCTTGTTGGCCTACCTCAAGCAGAGCCAGGCATCGGGTAGGTCCAGTGGAGGCGGCGCTTGGTTTGCCTTGCGTTCTGAACGACAGCGGCGCTCTGTGTCTGTGAAGCGTGCCTCTCCTAATTTGTCTTTTCTGCACATCATCCTTTTTAGGCTCAACCTGTGGCTCCAAAAGCAGCCTCAGCACCTGTCTTTGGGAATGCTTCGGCAAATTCTCCATCTACGTGGATTACGAAGACCTGCGCGGGCTCTTCGAAGACTTCGGCAGCGTAAGTGTCCCCGCCACGCTGTAGAGTGCTCCTGCGACTTTTGTGGGCAAGCACGTTGTTTCTAACAAACGCTGTTGTTGTTCTCTCCCCTGCAGTTTGCGGCACTGGACCTTCTGAGCGCCTCTCAAGTTGCCCAGCTGACACTAACCTCTGGCGCGCTGAACAACGCGGATCTGATCCGCCTGGTCTTTGACCGTCTGGACGGCGACAACGCTTTCCAGGATGTCGACGCGTTCCTGTCAGCTCTCACCCGGACGCCGCAGGTATGTTGTCATCGCTGAGATGGCAAGCACGCACAAGTCTTACTTTCTGTGGGGGCCAAAGAATTCTTTTTAATCTAATGGCAATGCTGCTTTCTGCTTGTTTGTCATTTCCTCTAGAATTTGTACATCAGTCCTGTGGTGAGGGACATCATGATGAATAGGGCCTTCGCCGTCGTCAGCCCTCATTTTGAAGACTTCGGCAGCCACGACTGGGTTTCCTGGTTCACTGTCAAACTGATTCCCCTCCTGCCCAGCCTGACTCCAGAGATGCTCCAGACAGCAACATCGAGCGCGGACTGCAACGCATACCACGTCATGTACGTAGCGCTCCCCACCTGCTGCGCAGCTCTGTAAAGCGTGTCTCATAGCATTGTCAGCGAAAACGCCGGGGCGTATCTCACGCTGGGTCAGTGAGCGGTGGGAAAAGGATATTGAAGGGGCGTGGTCCTTACCTTCCATTTTGTTTTGATCTTTCCCACGTAGCGTCGGGGCCCTGAGCGGCGTCTTTGAGCAGCTGACCTCGCCGAGACAGCAGGAGCTCACCCCAGTCTTGTTGGCCTACCTCAAGCAGAGCCAGGCATCGGGTAGGTGCAGTGGAGGCGGCGCTTTGCTTGTCTTGCGTGCTGAACGACAGCGGCGCTCTGTGTCTGTGAACGCGTGCCTCTCCTAATTTGTCTTTTCTGCACGTCATCCTTTTTAGGCTCAACCTGTGGCTCCAACAGCAGCAGCCTCAGCACCTGTCTTTGGGAATGCTTCGGCAAATTCTCCATCTACGTGGATTACGAAGACCTGCGCGGGCTCTTCGAAGACTTCGGCAGCGTAAGTGTCCCCGCCACGCTGTAGAGTTGCTCCTGCGACTTTTTTGGGCAAGCACGTTGTTTCTAACCAACGCTGTTGTTGTTCTCTCCCCTGCAGTTTGAGGCACTGGACCTTCTGAGCGCCTCTCAAGTTGCCCAGCTGACACTAAACTCCGGCGCGCTGAACAACGCGGATCTGATCGTCCTGGTCTTTGACCGTCTGGACGGCGACAATGCTTTCCAGGATGTCGACGAGTTCTTGACAGCTCTCAGCCAGACACCGCAGGTATGTTGTCATCACTGACATGGCAAGCACGCACAAGTCTTATTTTCTGTGGGGCCAAAGAATCCGAAGAGCGTTTCTGACGTGATCGAATTGTTGTTGCTTCTTTTTAATCTAGTGGCAATGCTGCTTTTTGCTTGTTTGTCATTTCCTCTAGAATTTGTACATCAGTCCTGTGGTGAGGGACATCATAATGAATCGGGTGTTCGCCGTCGTCAGCCCTCATTTTGAAGACTTCGGCAGCCACGACTGGGTTTCCTGGTTCACTGTCAAACTGATTCCCCTCCTGCCCAGCCTGACTCCAGAGATGCTCCAGACAGCAACATCGAGCGCGGACTGCAACGCATACCACGTCATGTACGTAGCGCTCCCCACCTGCTGCGCAGCTCTGAAAAGAGCGTGTCTCATAGCATTGTCAGCGAAAACGCCGGGGCGTTTCTCACGCTGGGTCAGTGAGCGGTGGGAAAAGGATATTGAAGGGGCGTGGTCCTTACCTTCCATTTTGTTTTGATCTTTCCCACGTAGCGTCGGGGCCCTGAGCGGCGTCTTTGAGCAGCTGACCTCGCCGAGACAGCAGGAGCTCACCCCAGTCTTGTTGGCCTACCTCAAGCAGAGCCAGGCATCGGGTAGGTGCAGTGGAGGCGGCGCTTTGCTTGTCTTGCGTGCTGAACGACTGCGGCGCTCTGTGTCTGTGAGCGTGGTGCTTCCTAATGAGTCTTTTCTGCACGTCATCCCTTTTAGGCTCGACGTGTGGCTCCAACAGCGGCAGCCTCAGCACTTGTCTTTGGAAATGCTTTGGCAAATTCTCCATCTACGTGGATTACGAAGACCTGCGCGGGCTCATCGAAGGCTTCGGCAGCGTAAGTGGACCCGCCACGCTGTAGAGTTGCCCCTGCGACTGTTTTGGGCCAGTGTGTTGTTTCTTACAGACGCTGTTGTCGTTCT